>JAJEJO010050686.1:163287-204933 GCA_020662805.1 Glaucomys volans | reverse complement strand
GAAATTCTTTATATAGATATAGATATAGTATACAGATATATATATATATTTGCATATATATATATATATACTCTCTCACTGTAGTTCTTCACTTGCAATAGATTGTACCAATAGCAAAAAAAAATTAAAAGTAAAAATGAAGAAAAATATCACCTTATCAAATGTATCAAATGTGTGTAGTTCTAATGCAATTTTGTTTAGAATAGTTGCTAAAAGTTAAGTTTGATATTTAAACATCAAAGAACAGTTGCAGAATTTAATTTATTTGAGAGTAATTTAAAATTGCTATTTCATAGCATAGAACACAAGATGTTATGTTTAACTTCATTTTTTTCCCTTATCAGAGAAATTTTAGAAAATGAGGGGTATCTTGCCATTTTAAATTCCTATCTCTCATTGTTCTTTTATCACTCTCACTTTTTCTTTCCTCAGGTTTTGATTCTGAGCAATTTAATGTCCCCACTGATTAGATTATTAATGCTGGAAACCTGTTTAGAACAATGACATCACTTAGTTTAAGGGGATTTACGTCTAATACAGTTTTTGAAATGTATCACTTACCCCAGATTATAGATAGTAATTTGGGCATGCATTAAATCTTTTTTAAAGCCATACAAATATAACCATAGTTTCAAGAAGGTAATCAGGCCATAAAACATTATTGTCAACCCAATTTCAAATACTTTCCATAGGAATACAAATGTAAATTATGTCAGATTTCTTTAGCAACTTACTAAGAAGAAAAAAGACAATTCTAACCATTTTATACAGGAAGAAAGAAAAATGCTTTACTTTTTGTAAAAGCTGATGTTTCAAAAAATAGAATTTTACAATAAGTGCATGAATTTACATGTTTTCTTGGGAAAAATAAAACAGGAGGCACTTGGAAAAGACTTCTTTATTGTAATCAGGTTTCAAAAAGCATTATAAAAGCAAGAATATAAAGTGGTTTCTGAATTTCCTACCTAGCATTATAAATCCTACCTCAAGAACAAAACTTGAAAATAGAACAAGTCTGTCAAAACAGCTCTAAGCTAAGTAGCATTGCCCTTATTTCCCCCAGAGGCTGCAAGTTTCTCAGACAGGTTAAGTAACTTGCTCAAGGTCACCTCGCTAGTACAAGGCAGGAATGAGCATACATCAGACTTGGTTTCACATTAAAGCCCCATGCTCTATGGACTGTATCATGTTGTCTCCATGTACATAAGGAAAAAATTTTACAGAATTAGTTCATGAATGAATGAAACAGGTTTTGTAACGTCAGAAAAAAAAATAAGATTTTGCTTTGTTACAAATACATTATTTCCACATCTGTAGAAGGACTTTTCATATTTCATTTATATTTTTAAACTTCACTTGAAAGACTATTGGTATGGCATTGCTATAGTCTTTATTTCTCAAACTATGTATTTGTCTATTGCTATTTTATGGTTTTGGATCCTTTCCTTCCTAAGCAAATATTTTTCATGTTATTTTGCACATTTGCTGGACACATCATTTGTTAGGTTTTTCTAATAAGGGATCAGTTATCTGGTTATTAAAGTCTGATGGAATTGATGTACCCACATTGCTTCTTCTTTGATCTAAAATTGCATTTTACTACATGTGTTAAACTTCATGTTTAAATAAATTAAACAAGGAATTCGAAGTTTTACAATTGACTTCTATTCTTCCTAATGTGTTTGTGCACCATGATACACAATGCACACAAAACCATTAAAATAATTGGTGTATATGGATAGGATTTTCTTTCAATTTTAAACATGAGTTTTCTATGACAAAATATTTTGCTTTAATACTGTATTGAGTAATTGATAAAAATATAATTATTCAGTAGTGCGTTCATGCACTAATTTTACAACAACTATTTACTATATCTAAGAAAATGTTCCAAAATAATTACTGAAATAAATCATTAACTCTACATGCCTGATAAAGTTAAATTGATTAATATAAAAACTGCATTATTACATTGACATGTAAACAAGTACTCATTGTATTAATTCATGAAGTTTTTTGTTGTGTTTATTCTTGTAAATATGTGTTGATCTCAGAGTGTGTGTGTCTGTGTGTGTGTGTGTATACAAAGAAGGAAAAAAAGAAATACCAAGCCAGTTACACAACTCAATGAATAGTACAACAGTGCCCCCTCCTGGATCTGGCAGGTTTACTGACTTTTTTTTTATAAAGTCCTTGGGTTTCTATAGTGTATTTAAGATTAGTGATATTTTTTGAGTTTTCCACATATTTTCCTTCTCCTATTCAATACTGCTTTTAATGTTATTTTTAAAATAACTTGGAATCTATTTTGTATAAATAAAGATTTCCTAGATAATATGCATTTGAAAATTTACATTTTATCAGTAATGCTAAGAGAATCAAACCTCAAAAACCAATGCTATGAAAACAGATACTTCATAAGAAGTAATTTAATTCATTCATTTTATGATTATAGTAATTGATAAATCATCAACAAATACGTTTCTAATATCTTGTGAAAATATAGTGGAAAAATTCATTTTAATAGATTTCACTAGCCTATTATACCAAATTTATACCTACTTAGGTTTCTTATTAAAAGTAATAATAAAACTTAAAATTAAGAATATTACATAAATACATTTTTGGCATCAATAATGATCAGACATGTAAGGTGAGCAAGATTTACACCCCTTTTCTCCTTTGGTATACAAATTTCTATAATGATGCAGAATCATAATATTCTTCCTCACCTAAGACATCATATATCATACTCAGAATGTACTCTGAAATTTAAAATCTGATCAAACACTTTCAACAGTGTTCTGATTTGCAATAATGATAAATTGTAATTATCAATTTGAGCAATTTAATAAAAATCGTTCAACTTTTTATGCTAAAGAAATGTTAATGCATTGGGAGTGGTCACAGTGTTAGAGATAATTTTCATTATTTCTTTTTTCCCCTATTTGTTTATTTATTTATGACTATTTACCTTTTTTATCTCTTTCCCCTGTAATTTTGGGTATGTGGAGTACATAGAAACTCCCATGAATCTATAAATATTGTAACTTTTTGGAGTCTTTCTAGTTTGCATATTATTAAGACTTACTCTGCATATAAACACACTAAGCGTGCTTAAGAATCTTAAATACATCTGAAGAGATAAACTCCTTTGTTCAGTAGACAATATTTTACAACATAATGTGAGTGTCCTTAGTCATTCTAATATTAATGCTAATTTTATATAACCTGTTTTCCAAAGATCTTTTAAGGAACTCCTACTTCATTCTGCTTTGCTGGAGGATTGGGAGTTTGAGAATCATGATACCTCTCCATTATCTCTGTAAAATTGTGATAAGACATTATTTTAAACATGGAATAATATCCTTGTCCAGATTTCCTGCCCTTCAAACATTATTCAATCACTCTTGAATCCCCAGAAGATAACTTCTCAAGTATTTCAACTAATGCAAATGTGGAATGTCCTGAAACAAAATGAAGAAGTGAATAATGAAACAATTCATTATAATAGAAGAGGATTTTAAATACTTATGACTTAGTGATCTGTATGTAATTCAAATAATCAGAGTATTGTGAAGACATTTCTCTCATCCTATTAACATAGCAGCAGAGATATATTTTGTGGCTTCTGCATTAGTTTCTGTCATAAAGTTCCCAATGATGTGAACATTTACCCCAAATGTAAAATGAGTTTTGTTTGTACATCAGAGATTTGCATCTTTGTAAAGCTTTGTGCTTTACAAATAAAAAATAGCTAACAAACAACTTAAAAAATATGTGGTGAGCTCTCTTTAAAGGTACCTGTAACAAAGTTGCCTTGAGTGGCCAATACGTGTTTGAATTCTCATAATCAATGAGAATTAAACATACTATTAAAAAAATTCTTAGAATCTCTGGCAAAGTAATTTCTGTGTGTTTCCATTAAAAACTAATTTCAATGGAAACTTATTTCATATCTCCATACATTCATAAAAATATACTTTATAAATATGTAGCTTAAGATCTTTATATTTTGAGTAGCATGAGGCAATACTGAGTATAAATTAGCATAAAAATTAGCAGTAACACACAACTACTGATAAGATATTGGGGGTTACAGAAACCTCCAGTAAAATTTTTCTATCTTGAAATATATGAATTATTAGCAAATTCTCATAGTGAATCCACTTAGAGAATTCTCATAGTGAATCCACTGTGGAACCTATATGTCTGAGGGATTTAGTTCTCTCTAATAAAAGAAAATATTGGGCATATAAACTTGGTACAAGAATCAAAACCAACTATGTGAGAAGAGGGGCACTCTAATTGCAGTACAAGTTTTACATTACCATTATCTTACACCTTTTGGATTCTTCCAGGATTTCAAATGCATAGCACTATTCTGGAAGGATCCCTAAAGAAGTAAAGGCATATCTTCACTGAAGTCCATAAACTACTAAAAACCAGAGACTGGGCAGGTTAGGAAATATTCTCCAATATTTTGGAAGATTATTATTATTTTATTAGTGCATAATAGTTTTACATAATTATAAAGTCCATTTTTATATATTCATGAATCCATATAACATAATTTGTTCACTTCAATCTCCAGTACTCTGCCCTGCTCTCCCCTCCTAACTTCCCGTGAACCTCTAGAGTAGAGGTTTTACTATATTGGTCTTCCTTCTCTTAATTTGTATTAATTGATGCATTATAGTTATGTGTAAAAGTGGAATTCATTGTGATCCTTAGATCAGAAAGAAAAAACAAGATGAGTGACATGCTTTGTGAATTTTTTCATGGTTTATATCTGTAACACTGTAATTATAGTAAAGAAATTCGTTTTGTTCAAGTGAACAACAAAATTGAGGGGTCAAAAATACATGTTTCAAATTCTCTAGACTTCATTCAATCTTATTAGTTTATAAGACTTGATACATTTCTCAATTGGTAGAGTCACACATGACCCTGTTACCATACAGAGGAAGAAAATGAAGGAAGAGCCAAAAAATAATAAGATAGAATTATCACAGGAAATTCCTAGTTTTTACTCCTCCAAGGACAAGTTCCATTCTTCTGGTCTGGAATCTATGTGTTCTTGTTTCACATTAGAACTTCTCAGGCTAAGATTCTTGAGCATCACTTCCCCTTAGTCTAGAGTCCCTAATCATTTTAGCAGTATGGCACACATAAAACATGATTGTATTATCTTAGCTCATTTTCTGTTGCTGTAACTGAATACCTGAGACTGGGTGATAAAGAAGAGAAATTTATTTAGCTTGTGGTTTGGGAGGCTGAAATCTTAGATCAGGCAACCACATCTGTGAGAGCCTTGTGCTGCACCATGACATGGCACAAAAGCACAAGGACAAGAGGGTACACGTGACAGTGGCTGAACACAAGGGTTATCTTACTTTATTTATATCAGGAAGTAACCCAGATTTATCAAGGCATGAACTCACTCCCAAGGTACAGCATCAATCCCTTCATGAGGGTAGCCACCTCATGAACCAAATGCCTCGAAACATCTCAATACCATGACTTTGGGAGTCAATCCTCAATGTGAATTTAGATGGGGACAAGTTGCAGCAAATATGATATACATACTCTGGGGAGGATTTTGTGATATTTATATGAAGTTTGAGTTTTAAAATAATTATATTTATTATACTTTGTGATAGGAATTTATTAATTAAAGCAAAATAGGTAAGATACCAAATACTGACCAAAATTTCTCTTCAGGAATGTTGATAAGAAAAGGGCTCATTCCCATAAACATGATTTTATGTCAGGTGTTACAAATAAAGTGCTGTAGACAGTTTCTGATTAAAACCTTTTAATGATGATCTTTCCAAATTATTCATTCATTATTTTTTAAAAGTTTTTTTATATAAAATGGTATTTAGTCCCAAATTGTCTTTGAGAATAACAAGGGCCAAGCCTGGATGATACCAAGGCACATTTGCAAGTAGTTTCAGAACTTTGAGTAGCATAGTTGCATCACAGAAATTTTTGGTGGCCCAAAACTACCAGGATGGGCGTGTTCTCTAGGACCTATCCACTCTTCCAACAGGAAGGACAGAAAGAAGGAGTCGTACTCAAGCCTTCAGAACTCTAAATTTTGCTATAAAGTAAATGCATGCTCTCAACGTATTGGATATGAGCTGCCAGATTTTACTTTTGTAGAAGTAGAATGCTATACATAAATATCCTTTCTCATCCCAGAGGCCACATTTATTTCAATCTTTCTTCTGATCTTTGTAAACTGCTGACGAATAGGAGCATTATTCCACTTTAAGGGAGAGATAAGCATAGAATCAGAATTTCTGCAAGCACTCTGGTGAGGTGACTTTTATACCGTTCCTGTGGCTTCTGGTGATCCTTCTGAGCCCACTGAGATGATTAGTACATCATAATGATCAAAGGATTCTATCAATACCCCTCTAACATTTCCTCTAGAAAATCAGTGTTTGAGGGGATGAAATTAATGTCCTTGAAATAACACTCAAAAAGGCTTTTCTTATGTTATTTCTCAGATTGAATCATACCCAGCTATATTGTCCAGCACTGCTGATCAGATACCCCCTAGAAATTAAAACCTATGGGGCAGCAAACACAGAGAAAATACAACATGTATGATTTGATGAATGGTCGTGAAGTAATTAAACAAATTTAGAAGCTCAGAAAAAAAGATACACGTGCAATTTATATATTTAAGCTTTAACAAACAAAAATCAATTCATCAATAATAATTATGTAATTAAGAAACATTCTTGAATACTACTCCCAGAATATTTTGTATTCTCTATTTTTAGTTTTCTAGTTTTTTTAAATAAAGAGAAGTTAAAGATAACTGAAAAATGATTCTGAATAAAAAATCCTTTTATATAATTTACTTTACTCTCACTCCACCCCTGAATCTTTAAAGTTCTTCTTATTAAAACCAATTTGACAGCAATTTCTTTTTAATGATTTGCCTTAAGGGAGTATCTCCAAAGTATTCCACTTAGTGCATATAGAACAAAATAAATCTGTTTTCCCTATACTCATGCATCATCCTTTTGCATATTACTTAATTAAATCACATAAATAAAACACATGCTGAAACTAGCACAAACAGTCATGGGAATATCACAACTAATTCTTGGTAAGTATACAAATCAAAAATAACTCAATAGTCATGGCTATTGGAAAGAATATGAAACATTGGTTAATATGTAATGTGGAAGCAAATTATTGAAGATTCAACTATATTGTCTTCTCAGCAATTAACCAATGTGCAGAAAGATAAACTTAAAAATACTTTCCTAAGTCAACTCATATTCCTACACAGGAATTAAAGTCTCCATCATAGAATTCATCTTTCTAACATAATTTTTTTCAATAGTAATTTCTCCTCTCTAGTCTTCATTCAACTAAATACATCTATAATGCCATACTCATCTGCCTACAGACAGTATGGATTTTTTTTTTCTACAGATGTCGTCACTTGAGTCATTCTCAATACTAATTAGACTAAAATCTTCATTTGGAATCTACAAAGTTGGTTAGCCAAATTTCAGCCAGTCATGTGTCCCTACTTCTTTGTTGTCAGTACCAGTATAATTTATGCAATTGATCAATTCCTAGAAACAAATGTAAATAGATACTAACTTTTATAATCTAAACACAAATTTCCCTAGAAAATATTATTTCTTATATAAATTCAAGTGCTAAAAGGCAATGTATATGACAATCTCATTTTAAGATATGAAGTCAGGAGATGATATAGAAGTCACAGTGGTAGCTATTTAAAATACATGCATGCATACACCTTATTCCAACATATTTTGATTCCATATGTCTGACTGATGGTCAGTAGTTAAACTAGATATTTTGTGTTTTTTATTTTGTGAGCAAAAATACCCAACAGAAACAACTTAGAAGAAACAAAGTTTATTTTGGCTTATGGTTGCAAAGGTTTGTTCCATGGTCTGTTGAGTCTATTACTTTGGGCCCAAGGTAAGATAGAACATAATGGTGGAAGGGCATCGCACAATAGTCCACAAGTGAGTCAGGGATGCAGCTCAGTGGTAAAGAGCATACATGAGGTCCTGAGCTCAATGCCCAGCACCAGAAAAAGTAAATATATATATTTTTAATTGCAAGCAATTCCTAGATGTGTTTCTTCTATTGAGAAGTACTTGCTTACACTTGTCAGTCACAAACTACACAAAAAGGGTAATTATTTCATGGAAGTGAGTGAAGTATAAATGTAAACAAAACTGGAATGTTTATATTCATAATCATGAAGAAGTTGTTTCTTTGTTGCATGATTTAGAATCCAAAATATATGAACAAAAATTTCTATTGGTGGAAATCTTATAACAAATGATTAATTGGGGTACTGTCTTGCATTGCCTAAGAAAGATGTGAATTCTCCTTCACACTGCGGTTTCTGAAACATATTTATGCTTGAGAAATTGTCTGGGCCTCTCTTCCTTCCTATGTGCTTATTTGTTTGTATATTTATTTTCTTAAAAAAAACTTGAAAATGCTTCTGGTACTTCAATACTGAACTGGTTAAGAATCCTCAATGTTAGGAGAGAGACTCCACCAGTTACTCTCTTGTAACCCAGGTTCAGGACTCAGATATCTTTCCTTCCATTTCTTGTGATTGGAAAATGTCCTCAAAGAGATTGTAAAACTAAAATTGTTTTTGTTGATGTTTCTTTAGCCTGTATGATCCAATGTTTG
Organism: Glaucomys volans; assembly: GCA_020662805.1. NCBI lineage: Eukaryota > Metazoa > Chordata > Mammalia > Rodentia > Sciuridae > Glaucomys > Glaucomys volans. The sequence continues at coordinate 196,215 of JAJEJO010050686.1, read as the reverse complement.
TTCTTTTTCAAATCTCTCCCAGCCTTAGGCTTTTATTTTTTTAAGCCATGTATAGCTTTGACCTCTTCTATTGTGATAAAAATGCCACCTCTCTCTCCATGCCATAATACAACCTGACTTGAATTCCTATTACATTCCATTTTCTTTCCTATTTTCCTTCTCCCATCTTTCATGTGTAATATGGATTGTTTTAAGCATTAGCCTACTCACTCTCTAACATATTAAGGATGAATGTTGCTTGCAGAATTTAAACATTTGCCTTTTAAAAAAATTGACTTTTCTAAGAGATAAAGTGTGTTTAAACTGATCACATTCTTCCATGAAATGCTGACATATTTTTTGGAATTCTCCAAACTCTGTCTGTTATTAACATAATAGTCTGTGAGACATTCTTACTTCTCCCTACCATTTTCTTCTAGTTCTGAACAAAATGATTCCTAGAATAGGGAGTTTTCAGTGTAGGCTTGCTGCGCCCTCTTCAATTCCCCTCAGTGCTTGACAAGGATTCCACTGAGTTACAAAGATGTTTGCAAGGTCTCATCTTCCTGGGAATTGGGGCCGCTGTTTCCTGTTGTCTTGTTTAATTTGCCTATGCTTGGGAATAATATTATATTGGATTTGGGGGAATTTTAGGGTCTTAGGGGATTTAGAACACAAGAATCAAACAAGTAATCATACTGAATATAACCAAGAAAGGCCCTTGTTCTGGGGTGATAAAAGTATAACTTGGAAAGAATGCTATGCTCATTTCCAGCAACTTATGCTAAATGTCACTGCGGATGGTGAGTACTCCTAGATGACCTAGGGCAGAAAAACACATTGTTCCCACCTTAATTCCAGACAAACAAGTCACAAACAAAGTTGTTAAGGCTAGAAAAATAGTCCCAACAATTCAGACATCATTTGGTAATGCTTACTTGGTTAATGGAAAACTATGGTATCCTCCTAGGAAACCAGCTTCTGGTCCCTTAGATTGAGACCCCCTTTATCTCCCACTGGCAATATATACCTTGGTTGGCATCAAGTATATTATAATGAAAAATGTACACGGAAGGCTCATCTCCCCTTTTTAGAATATTTAAAATATGTAAAACGCTGGTGTTTGCTTAGTTGCTCTGAACAGCTTTCTTGGGCAGGACAGGCTAATGCTTAGTGGGCAAAAGCAGGAGGTGTAATCTAGCAAGAGTTATTGTTCCTATTGAACTAATTATTAACCACATAGTGTAAGCTTATATGTTGTTCATAGAAATGACTTCTGTGCACGATATTCCCAGTAATATAGTAGAACTAGTTAAAGATTATATAGAAGAATACTTAAAAACATTATGAAGAGTTGATAATATTTAATCTGCTAATATGTTTTGCCTGTTGTCTTGTAGTTTGCATCAGTTTCCTTTTGTGTGGCCTCAAGATATTGTACTCATGCTAGAAACTAACATATAAAAATGGTGTGTGGAAAAAATAAAGTGAGAACACAACTTAGCCTCAGATCACTGAGTCTGTGTTGCTTTGTTCTCCACCTCGCTGACGCCATCCCAATCACCACAGCACCACGACCCTTTGTTCTAGGGCTGGACCCCGGCATAGGCTGTTAACACTTTTTGCTACTCTCTATTAGCCACACTTTCATTGATTTTTTTTTTCCCTCCTCTTCAATTCGTGAAGATAATTTCAGTAATATAAGAACCTACTTCATTTTATAGGTTGATGTAGTCAGTTATGGCACTGGTTTTGAGTCTCTATTCAGCAGCTCTGAAATACATAACCATGATATCTAATCAACAAACCAAATTCAAATTGAAAGCTTGAGAGAAATTGCCAGTAGCCTATGGATTTTCACAGAAGTTCATCCCGTAACACTCCCTTTGTGACCCTAAATGTTATTCTAGACAGAATAAAGGGGAAGAAGATTTGTGATACTCAGTATAATATTGACTTAATTACCTAGAATTAAGGAGCCAATGGCCTAAATATATCACACAGGCAAGTTGCACTCAATTGAGTGACATGACTCTTGCCCGTATAAACTTTATTGTTGTTACAATTTGAACTCCAAAACAAAACTATTGAGGCTCCCCAAATAGATTTCTAGATATCTTATGCCTTTATCTGCCTGCATGGAAAATTGTCTGACACACATTCACAATTGCAATTTGAGTTCTAAATGCAAAGGGATTCTGATTCATTTACTCATTAATTCCTGTATGCATTCCCTTTCAAATATTTGCTAAAATCGGACTATGTCTGAAGCATTCTGCCTAAATAGGACCTACAATGATAACTATTAATAATGTGAACCCTATGCTTAAAGAACCAACAGTAAAACAGATGTTATTTAACAGAGGATCACACAAATAATTTCCTAAAAATGACATAAGCACTGAAAAAATGCATGGGTTGCAAATTTGGGATTAATCTGATGAGAGTTCCAAGGTTTTACTAATTTTCTCATCTTAAAAAAGTGTATCAGACTTTAATGAAAGATTTTAAGTTTATTTTTAAACTGAAAATTTTGAGTAAATCTCCTTTCTACAGGGTATGAAGTTTATAATAAAATATGATTGAGTATAGCTAGCAAAGCAAATTATTCAAAATTATTCAGAAATCAATTCATCAAATTTTCATGGCAGTCAAAATAAGTTTGTGGAAAATTTAAAATAAATCATTGAGAGAGTAATATTTAAAATAATTCTAAGTCATTACATAAATACTTAGGATATCCAAATTTAAATATTTCAATAATGAATTCATTGAAAAAAATGTAAGCATTTAGCAAATCTTAATGACTTACGATATACTTGAACTATGAGGCAAATTAGTTGAATCACTGTATTTTACATTTAAGTTCCTTATTGCAACCAGTAAGGATCCCATAACAACATATATTAAAATTAAGAAAAGGGAATTTATACAATCTTGTTTAGAAAAGTTGCTTTCCTCAAACTCTAGTGTGGCACCTTTATATAACATTAACATACAAATACCTTTGAATGTGATTAATTACAAATACTTATTCAAAATGAAAATGATGAAACAATATATGCCCTTCGGCTAAAACTAAAATTCTGTACAGATGTCAACTTGAATATAAGCTTTTAAAGTCTGAATTAGAGTTTGACACTAATTTCCTTCAATGTCAAATAAAATTAGCCTTAAGAAGCATAAAATTACTAAAAATAACCAAGCATTGTATTCTTTTTTTCTATTATATACAATGCATTCCTTCTAGGGTTGAAGTCTGTGCATTGTTGATATGTTAGGTGCCTATATGAAATAAAATGTTTTTCCCTCACATCTTCGCATGCAATGTATGAAATTTCCTATTCAAATTAGCTAATTTTACAGATGACGAAATTATTCTAGTAAGCTTAAGTGATATAACTAAATAACGGCAGATTTAGTCCGAAGATCCAAAACATCCATTAGGACAATGCTTCTAACTTGTAACAAGAATTTAAAATTAATAGTTACAGAAAATATTTTACCTGTATTTTGCATACATATTGTACTAAACATAAATCCATTGTAATTAAATGTGAATGTTTTTAGTGTTTCTTAATTGCCCAGATCCCTACTCATTCTAATATGGTCCTATCAGGTCAAAAATATGAGGCAGAATTAAATTTAACATAACCTATATTCTCCATTATAGCTAACTTCTTTCTCTGTGAAAAAAAAAAATCTCCTATAAATAGATTACATGAAACTTGTGTGCTATAAGTTTCTGTTAACCTATCAACTCTATTAAATCCCCTATCAAATAAATATTATGCTTTTTAGGAATGAGTATATTGAATTTGGTTTATTTTTTTTCAATATTTCTAGAGTACCTATGCATTATAGAGTCAGAAAAACAAAAAACAAGGTTTTAAGTATTTTACTGTAAGTTGTGATTTTGATTCAGCATATCAGAAGAACCAGTCTCCAACCACAGTTTTTGGGAAATCCAAATACTGAATACAGTATTCATACTGCTCATGAGGACCTTGTGAGGCACTATAGGGCTTTGGAGCCAGCTGGAGTTTTTTGTAGAGGCTTTCTGATGAGTATTAGTTCCCACATGGTTCTGGAACTGTCATACCAGAAGGTTTTGAAGTCATTCCTAAAAGTCATTCACATACATTCACTGAAGAGGTAGGTAGCCTAAGAAAGAGTCACCCATGGCCTGCACAGGGAGGGAATAAGTAACCTTGGAGGTGTGAGCCAGCTGAAAATAAAACTCTGAAAATGTAATATCAAGAAATAAAGCAAAAGACACAGGAAATATTTTTTAAAGCAGGGGCTTGATAGGTGAAAAAGACTTGATGGGTCTGATCCTAAGAAAGAGAAAATCCTGAGAATGCTTTATTTATAATGAAACACACCAAAGGAATTTAATGTGAGGAAGGATTCTTCAAGGTAAATAAGAACCAAGAGACTATGTGGAAGTTGACCTGATTGGGGTCTTATCACTTGCACAGTAATTCTTCCTCTTCCAGGCAGTTGGCACCACAAGCCTAGTTGGGACACAGGTATATCTCTCTACCTCCAGGAAGCCGTGTTTGATCCTAGGGCTGTCTGAGCCAATAAATTCTGTAGTATCACAGAATTCACTTTGAGCAGGATGTTTGCCAAGGCAATGAAAAGCAGTCTCAGATTTGGTGAGATTACACAAGAGTTCTCCCAGGGGCCTACCTCCGAATTAGAGATGGCTCAGACATCCCACAGTTCATTTGTGGCTTCCAACAAGAAAGTCTTCTTTGATTTGTACACTTCAGTGTTCTGGATCTTAGGAGATTAGTTCTGACTAGACTCATGACAATGCAAAGTCATAGCCACTCAACCAATTTCCATGTTTTAATCAGATCAGAGATCTGGGGACTGTTGAAAGAAAGAAATTAGGAACATCAGGATATTGTAAAGACCTTCTGATAATCAGTATATGTCTTTCTGCTACACTCACATCAAGTTAACTTGTAACCATTTACCAGGATCATCAAGATTTTTTTTTCTCTTTGATTTATTCTTTGACCCACTGTTCATGAGCGTGTTTATTTTTTCAACATATTTGTGAATTTTCTGTTTTTTTCTCTTGTTATTGATTGATACTATTTTTATTAGAAAAAATACTTGGTATGATTTCAACTTTCTTGCATTTGTTCTGGCCTGTTTTTTGTCCCAATATTTAATCTATCCTGGAGAAAAATACTGTGTTCTTAAAAAGAATGTGTATTCTCTGTTGCAAGAAATGTTCTATGTATATCAATAGATTCTTTTGGTCTACAGTGTTACCCCAGTCTTCTGATTCCTTCCTTATTGAGTTTTTTGTCTAGCAGATATATTCTCTGTTGAATATGCAGTATTTATATCCCTGCTACTATTGTATTACTATTTCTCATTTCACATCTGGTAATATTTGCTTCATATATTTGGGTATTCCAATGTTAGATGCATATATAAAAATTGTTATATCTTCTTTGTGGATTAACCTTATTTTCCTGATTATTTGTGATCCCTGTGAACTTGCACTGGAGTCCTTATATTTAAATATTTGGTATCTCTTCCAGTTTTTGCAGACTGGCTTTGGAAGGGAAAACACTTCAATTGTTAGCCTGTTCAGATATTCTGGGATGGCTCTCTAGCAAGATCCAAGGGCAGGATTGATGCTGTAGTCCGCAGGTGGACTTGACTGGCACTTAAATTAACAGATGAATGAGCCTGACATTTGAGTCCACAGAAGTTTGCCTGCTATCTGGACCTACAGGGTAGATCCTGGAGCCTGGGTCCATCAAATAGGAATAGAACTCTGTACAAGTCGGCCTATACTTGGGTCTGCTAGTTTGGACCTGTTGACTTGGTCCATGGAGGTGAGCCTGGAGCTTGGTTCTGTGGGAGGCCTGAGGTTTATGTCTTTGAAAGCTGATCTGAAGCTTAGGTCCATGGGGCAAACCTGGTGCTAAGGTAAACCTTAATCCTTGGTTTTCAAGACTTATGTATCACTGGGATTGGCTGATGCCTAGTTCCATGGGGATGGGGATGGTGGTGAATCTCTGGTGGGCAGCCTGATGCCAGGATTCACTAAGGCAAGCCTGGAACTTTATTCCAAAGGGGTCTGTCACAACCTAAATCCATGGGTACTAGCCTGGTGCTCAGGTAAACCAGAACAATTTTAGGAGAAGAAAAGTTTATTAGAGGGCTCATGGTTTCAGGGGTCTCAATCCATATACTGCAGATTCCATTTCTTGGGGTGCAAGAGTATGTCAGAGGAAACCAGTTCACGTGATGATCAGGAAGCAGAAAGAGAAACTCCACTTGCCAGATACAAAACATATATCCCAAAGCCACTCCCCCAATGACCCACCTCCTCCAGTCACACCCTACCAGCCTTGTTACCACTCAGTTAATCCCTATCAGGAGATTAATTCCCTGATTGGGTTAAGGCTCTTACAATCCAATCATTTCTACTCTGAACCTTCTTGCATTGTCTCCCACATGAGCTTTAAGGCGACACACACATCCAAACCATAACAATACAAAACTGAATTTATTACATTTCATTACATATTTTCTTGTGTATCTGCTACATTCAGGTGTTTTACTATGTTACCTGGATACCATAATTCTTTTGAAAATATTTTCATATGTGTCTGGTTACTCACATTTATGGTTCTGCGACAGAATGAGGGCTGGGAAATCCTATTCTGTTGTCCTTCTTCTTCCTTCTTTCTATCCATTCTTCATCTCTCTTTCTTTCTTCTCTTCCTTTCTTATCTTTTTTCCTCTATTCCCCCTTCTCTTTTTTTTCCCTTTGAGTGCTTTCTTTCTCATGAAATAAATTTATTTTTGTATTAAATAAAATTCATATTTATGATAAATATCACAACTTCTCTCGGAATATTATTTTTAATATTTTACCACTGAGTAAAATAATTTCAAAAGACTCTTTTGACATCTTTAGACTATTAATTGTTAATCTTCTTAATAATGATTAATGCTGATACCATCATTTAGAATGTGTCTTGGTAGTCACTCTGTTTAAGTGACTTTTGATGCCATTTTTAATGACAATAAAATTGGATATAATATAATGACTTTGTGTCTTGTTAAAAACATTGCCTTATGTCAATTTTATGAAAGTATTCTCCTATATTAGCTTTATCATGGTATCTTTCATTTTGAGCTTATACTAGAGAACAAAGGAAATAAATCAGTTGGACTGTGGTCCATCTTTTCTCATAATTCTGAAGGAAATTTTCCAGAGGAAATGGAAGAAACCAAGTAACCTGATCTAATCTTCATTTAATAGGATAGTAAATTCTTCATTTAAGTAAAATAATGTGTTTGAAAGAAAGAAAGTAGTTTTCTTTCTTTTGGGGGGAACAATTTTTTTTTCTTTTTTTTCTTTTGATTCGTTGTACACAAATGGGGTACAACTTTCGTTTCTCTGGTTGTACACAAAGTAGAGTCACACCGTTTGTGTAATCATATATGTAATAGGGTAATGATGTTTTTCTCATTCTATTATCATTCCCTCCCCCCTACCCACTCCCCACCCCTCATTTTGCTCTATACAATCCTTTCTACATTCTTGCCTCCCCACTGCCACCGTAATACAACATCATCCATTTATCAGAGAAATCATTCCACCTTTGGTTTTGGGGGATTGGCTTATTTCACTTAACATGATATTCTCCAATTGCATCCATTTACCTGCAAATGCCATAATTTTATTCTTCTTAATGGCTGAATAATATTCCATTGTGTATATATACCATAGTTCTTTATCATCTATGAAAGGGCATCTAGATTGGGTCCACAATCTAGCTATTGTGAATTGAGCTGCTATAAATATTGATGTAGCTGTGTCACTGGAATATGCTGATTTTAAGTCCTTTGGGTATAGGCTGAGAAGTAGGATAGCTGGGTCAAATGGTGGGTCCATTCCAAGTTTTCTAAGGAATCTCCATACTGCTTTCCAGAGTGGCTGCAACGATTTGCAACCCAGCAATATATGATGTACCTTTTTCCCCACATCCTCGCCAATACCCATTGTTGCTTGTATTCTTGATAATAGACATTCTAATTGGGGTGAGATGAAATCTTACGGTAGTTTTGAATTGTATTTCTCTTATTACTAGAGATGTTGATTGCTTGCAGATCTTCTTCTGTGAGTATCTGCTCATTTTCTTAGCCCATTTATTGACTGGGTTATTTGTAAACTTGATGTAAAGTTTTTTGAGTTCTTTATAAATTCTGGAGATTAGTGCTCTATCTGAAGCGCATGTAGCAAAGATTTTCTCCCACTCTGTAAGGCTCTCTTCACATTGTTGATTGTTTCCTTTGCTGAGCAAAAGTGTTTTACTTTGAATCTGTCCCAATTATTGATTCCTGCTTTTATTTCTTGTGCTTTGGGAGTCATGTTAAGGAAGTCTGTCCCAAACTGACAAGACGAAGATTTGGACCACTTTTTCTCCTATTAGGTGCAAGGTCTCTGGCCTAAGTCCTAGGTCTCTGATACATTTTGAGTTGAGTTTTGTGCAGGGTGAGAGATAGGGTTTTAGTTTCATTTGCTGCATATGTATTTCCAGTTATCCCAGCGCCATTTGTTGAAGAGCTTACCTTTTCTCCATTGTATGTTTTTGGCACCTTTGTCTAGTATGAGATAAGTGTTGGATGTGGGTTTGTCTCTGTGTCCTCTATTCTGTACCATTTGTCTATTTGTCTATTTTGGTGCCAATACCATGCTTTTTTTGTTACTATTGCTCTGTAGTATAGTTGAAGTTCTGGTATTGTGATACCACCTGCTTCCTTTCTCCTGCTAAGGATTACTTTGGCTATTCTGGGTCTCTTATTTTTAAAAATGAATTTCATGATTGCTTTCTCCATGGGGTACATCATTGGGATTTTAATTGGAATTGTGTTGAATTTGTACAGCACTTTTGGTAGTATGGTCATTTTGACAATATTAATTCTGCCTACCCAAGAACATGGAAGATCTTTCCATCTTCTAAGGTTTTCTTTAATTTCTTTCTTTAGTGTTCTGTAGTTGTCAATGTATAGGTGTTCACCTCTTTTGTTAGATTGATTCCCAAGTATTTTATTTTATTTTTTGAGGCTATTGTGAATGGAGTAGTTTTCCTAATTTCTCTTTCAGAGGATTCATTCTTATGAATAAAACTGCATTAAATTTATGATTGTTGATTTTATACCTGCTATATTGCTGAATTCATTTATTAGTTCTAGAAGTATTCTGTTGGAATATTTTGGATCCTCTAAATATAGAATCATGTCATCAACAAATAATGATAGTTTGAGTTCTTCTTTTTGTATTCATATCCCTATAATTTCATCAATCTGTCTAATTGCTCTGGCTAGAGTTTCAAGGACGATGTTGAATAGAAGTGAAAGAGGGAATCCCTGCCTTGTTCCCATTTTTAGGGGAAATGCTTTCTGTTTTTTTTTTTATTTAGAATGATGTTGGCCTTGCACTTAGCATAGATACACATAGCCTTGCACATAGCCTTTACAATGTTGAGGTATATTCCTATTATCCCTATATTTTCTAGTGTTTTGAGCTTGAGGGGGTGCTTTATCAAATGCTTTTTCTGCATCCAATGAAATAATCATGTGATTATTAACTTTAAGTCTGTTTATGTGGTGAATTACATTTGTTGATTTCCATTTGTTGAACTAACCTTGGATCCCTGGGATGAAACCCACTTGATCATGGTGTACTATCTTTTTAATATGTTTTTATATTGCAATTTGCAAGAATTTTATTAAGAATTTTTGCATCTATGTTTATTAGAGATATTGGCCTGAAGTTTTCTTTCCTTGATGTGTCTTTGTCTGGTTTTGGTCAGAGTGATAATAGCTTCATAGAATGACTTTGGAAGGGTTCACTCCTTTTCCATTTCATGGAATACTTTGAGGAGTATTGTAATGAGTTGTTCTTTGAAGGTCTTGTAGAACTCAGCTGAAAATTCATCTGGTTTATCAGTTTTGTTTATTTTTTCCAAAGAACCAACTTCTTGTTTTGTCAATTTTTTCAATTGTTTCTTTTGTTTCAATTTCATTGATATCAGCTCTGATTTTAATGATTTCCTGTCTTCTACTACTTTTGGTGTTGATCTGTTCTTCTTTATCTAGGACTTTGAGCTATAATGTTAGGTCATTTTTCTTTTTCTTCTTTTATTGAATGCACTCCATGCAACAAATTTTCCTCTTAGTACTGCTTTCATAGCATCCCAGATATTTGATATGTTGTATCGTATCATTCTCACTTACCTCTAAGAATTTTTTTTCTCCTCCTTGATGTCTTCTGCTATCCATGTATCATTCAATAGTGTATTATTTACTCTCCAGTTGTTGGAGTAGTTTCTGTTTTTTATTTTACCATTAATGTATAATTTCATTCCATTATGATCTGATAGAATACAAGGTAGTATCTCTATTTTTTTGTATTTACTAAGAGTAGCTTTGTGGCATAACATATGGTCTATTTTAGATAAGGAGCCATGTGCTGCTGAGAAAAAAGTGTATTCACTTGTTGATGGATGGAATATTCTATATATGTCTGTTAAGTCTAAATTATTGATTGTGTTATTGAGTTCTGTGACTCCTTTTTCAATTTTTGTTTGGAAGATATGTCCAATAATGAGAGAAATGTGTTAAAGTTACATAATATTATTGTGTTGTGGTCTATTTGGTTCCTGGAATTGAGACAGATTTGCTTGATGTATGTGGATATGCCATTATTTGAAGCATAAATATTTATTATTGTCATGTCTTGCTGATTTATGTTTCCCTTAAGCAGTATGAAGAGTTCTTCTTTATCCTTTCTGACTAAATTTGGCTTGAAGTTTGTTTTATCTGGTATGAGGACGGAAACCACTTTTTTTTTTTAACTGAGTCCATGTGCCTGGTATGTTTTTTCCCATTGTTTCACCTTTATTCTGTGGGTATATTTTTCTATGAGATGAGTCTCTTGAAGGCAGTATATTGTTGTGACTTTCTTTTTAATCCAGTCTGCCACTCTGTGTCTTTTGATTGATGAATTTAGGTCATTAACATCCAGGGTTATTATTGAGATATGACTAGTATTCCTGGTCATTGTGGCTTATTTTTGGTTTTTAACTTGACTTGGTTTCTGCTTTAACTGATTCCTTTAAGGTAGTTCCTCCCTTTGCTGAATTACATTTTTGTTTTTCATTTCTTCCTCATGGAATATTTTGCTGAGAATTTTCTGTGGTGTATTCTTTCTATTTATAAATTCCTTTAGCTTTTGTTTATCATGGAAGGATTTTATTTCATCATCAAATCTGAAGGTAAGTTTGCTGGATATAAGATTCTTGCTTGGCATCCATTTTCTTTCAGAGCTTGAAATTTGTTGTTCCAGGTCCTTCTAAATTTTATGGTCTGGGCTGAGAAAACTGCTGATATCTGTATTGGTTTCCCCCTATATGTAATTTGACGCTTTTCTCTTGTAGCCTTTAAAATTCTATCCTTATTTTGGATGTTTGGTATTTTCATTATAATGCGTCTTGGTGTGGATCTGTTATAATTTTGTACATGGTGTCCTGTAAGCTTCTTGTATTTAATTTTTCATTTCATTCTTCAGATTTGGGAAATTTTCTGATATAATTTCATTTAATAGATTATTCATTCCTTTGGTTTATATTTCTGTGCCTTCTTCAATCCCAATAATTCTTAAATTTGGTCTTTTCATGCAATCCCATAATTCTTGGAGGTTCTATTCATGATTTCTTACCATCTTCTATGTTTGGTCAACTTTATTTTCAAGATTAAATATTTTGTCTTCCTTGTCTAAGACTCTGTCTTCTAAGTGATCTAGTCTGTTGGTGATGCTTTCTATTGAGTTTTTAATTTGCTTTATTACTTCCTTCATTTCAAGGACTTCTGTTTGATTTTATTTCAGAATTGCTATCTCTTGATTGAAATGATCTTTTGTTTCCTGCATTTACTCTTTTAACTGTGTACTGGTGCAATCATTCATTGCCTGAATTTGCTCTCTTACCTCATCCTTTGCTTCTCAGATCATTCTAATTATGTACATTTTGAACTCCCTTTCCAATTTTCTTCTGCCATGCCACCAGTGGATTTTATTGATATAGCATCTACATTTCTTGGGACACTCTCTTCCCTTGTTTTCTCATGTTGTCCATGTATCATCCCCTCTAGCAGTGTGAATCTGAGGTATTGGAGTTTCCCCTCTATAGACTTATAGTGTCCCCGCAGGTTTTCAATACCTCACCTTAAAGTGAAAGATCAATTTTATCAGCACACAATACAAAAAATAAGCAGCCTTAATCCAAATACTCCCTATTAAGATATTAACCATATTGTCTTAATAGACAGTGATGATGAGTTTGATTATTACCTACAACTTAAACAATAGGTTTGCAATAAGGACCACAATTTCTAGTGGTAAACAAAGAGGATGGGGAGAGGTATAGAATAAACTGTTAATGAGATAAGAAGAGAGTCTACAGTGGTACTAGGTCGTAGGAATAGTGAAAGCAGAATTTTAAAAAATTGGTTGTTAGCATGAGAAAAGGGAAAAAGAGTCTTCAAGAGGAAAATAGGGAGTGTGAAAAATATTAATAAAAGAAAACTAGGAATAATAGTAGATATAATAGGAATACTCATAATAATAATAATAACAATAATAAAAGAATTCTGCAATAAAACTATAATGTACTGTTCAAACCTCCTTAGTCTTCAGTAGCATGATGCCTGAGAGGAACTTGATAATGCAGAGTCCAAAGAAGGGAGCGGCCCCACTAGGGATGGTGGCCTCCAGGTTGGGAATAATCCATACTAGCAGGTAGAAGCAACTCCACATGTTGATAGATGGTCAGCTGCAGCATGGGCGCTAGACCACACAGAGTGTGGGCACTAGACTGAGGGCTGGACCTGGGCTTCTCTGGAGACCTCAAGTGCTGGACGGGGGGCTGGTCTGGGGCTGCAAATTTTCTTTATTGGTTCTTTTTAGTTATACATGACAGATGACAGCAACAGTTGAATGTTTTCACTGGTATCTGGAAGCTAACCTGCAATTGGGAAAGGGGAGTGGATAGAAATTCAGACAGTATGGAGAGTAGTTTTCTTTGGAATGAATTTCCTGATTGAAATTGGTTTTAATTAATATTAGATTAATGGATTCATGAGCTATGACTTGAACATATTACATGGATTTTAGGGTATATATTTAAAATTTTTGTAAGCTAGATGCTCCTCAATGTGAGATAATCTTCAGACCACTGGTTGATTCCCCCATTTACTCTGATTTAGAGATCATATATGTGATATAAATTGAAAGAGAATCAGAGACCTGCCCTCAATATCTCAGGCCTGACATTACCTTTCCTGTGACCGCTAAATGTTTCTTTTCTTTAAATTAGTAGTAAAGTTTAATATTGGATAAAATCTATAATTTGCATTAGTTAATTTAGAAATCTAATTCTTTATGTTATCTCAATTATTCCTTTCAAATTAAATTTTATGTATACTATGAATTAAGTCCCAAAGTTCATTCCTCCTATATATTTATCCACTTGATGAAGCACAAATTATACAAAAGGACATCTTTTTGCCCATATTTTGCCGTGGTACGTTTGTTGTAATTTAGGTAGCTGTATATGCTGCTAATTCCACAGGCCTGCATTTATATCCTTATCCAATGGTATAGTCTAATTTCTGTGATTTTGCAATATAGATAGCTACTAGTAGAAGTACTCCAACTTTATTTTTCTTCAATAATATCTTGATTTTTCTGTGTCCTCTGCAATTCTGTATAAATTTTAAAATCAGCCTACCAATTGCCACTAAAATAATAAAGAAAAGTGAAAATGCTTCTTGTGATTTTTGACTTTTCACTGGTTTTAACTGAATTTATAAATATAATTAGCAAGGAATTATATTTAAAATATTGCCTTCAATTACATAAATATAATCTTCCATCTGTTTTGGTTTATAAACTAATCTCTGCAATATTTTGAACATTCAGCATATAAGTTTTTATAGCTATAGCTACAGTGAGTAAAATATTTAAAGTATTGAGAAAAAAGAAATAAAATTATCATGTAGAGTTCTGTATCCTGCAATATTACCATTCAAAAGAAGAAGAAATATTTTCTTAGATAATTTTTGTCAAAAAATTATTGCCAGAGGAACTGCCTTCCAAGAAGAAATCAAAAAGTTCTTTAGAGAGAATGAAAGTGGTATATTAAGCACTTGAATCTACCTAAGAAAGAATATCAAAGAAGGAATAAAGGTTAAAAAAAAAAAAGCTTTATCTTTTCTTAATTGATCTAACAGATAATGATTTATTTAAAATAATGATATTGGCAGTATATTTACATAAGTTTTTACATGTATTATACATGCTCATGTATGATTATTGGTAAGTAAAATAAATGCAAGCAATCATATAAGAGATGAGAGGGAGGAATTAGTATTATTTTACTATTATATGGTACAATGCTCATGAATCAATATAGTTTTTCCCCCAGTAGACTTAGATTAATTAATTATAAATGGGACTCCAAAAATGAATCTGCATATAAAAATACCAGGAAAACTATCTATTCACAATGATCTCAAAACTAAAATAAATAAAAGTCAGGAATAAACTTAACCACGGAAATAAAAGAACTCTACAATAAAACTATAGAACACTGAAGAAAGAAATTGGAAAAGACCTTGGAAAATAGAAAAACGTTCCATGATCTTGGATAGGGAGACTTAATAATATCAAAATGGCTACAGTACCAAAAGTGTGATATAAATTCAATACAATCCTCATCCAAATGCCAATCACATTTTTCATAGTATTAGAAAATAAAAATCCTAAAATTCACTTGGAAAAAGTAAAGGACCAAAATAAAATAATCAAATAAATTAAAATAAAATTACCAAAGCAATCCTGAGTATGAAGACTATGCTGGAGACATAACAACACCTGATTTCAAATGATACTGCAGGGTTAAAATAACAAAAACAGTATGGTACTGGCACCAAAACAGATAGAAAGATCAATGAAATAAAAGGCACAGAGACAAATCCACATAGATAGATACTAGACTGAGGTGCCAAAAAATTTTGTTGGATAAAAGATAGCCTTTTTAACAATTGGTGCTGGGAAACTAGATATAAATGTGTAGAAGAATGAAACTAGATCCAGTATTTCACACTGCACAAAATATCAACTCAAAGCAGATCAAAGGCCTATGATTTAGGCCCAAAACTTTGCAACTGCTTAATTAAAGCAGAAGTTCAACATTGGCACAGGTATTAACATCCTTAAGAAGACCCCTAAAGTTCAAGGAATAGAGGCAAGAATCAATAAGTAGGAGAGTATCAAATTATAAACCTTAAACAAGCAATCAATAAATGAACAAAAGACCAAAGTATACATTTCTCAAAAAGAGTAAATACAATATATTCAACAAATAAAAGAAAAAAAATTAACATCCCTAGCAATCAGAGAAATGCAAATCAAAAACTCATTGACATTTAGCCTCACTATAGTAAGAATGGCAATTATCAAGAATATAAATATAAATGCTGCCAAGAATGTAGGGAGAAACTGGGCGCGGTGGCGCACACCTGTAATCCCAGCACTTGGGAGGCCTCTGAGGCAGGAGGTTCGTGAGTTCAAAGCCAACCTCAGCAACTTAGCGAGGCCCTAAGCAACTCAGTGAGATCCTGTCTCTAAATAAAATACAAAATAGGGCTGGGGATGTGGCTCAGTGGTGGAGTGCCCCTGGGTTCAATCCCCAGTACCAAAAAAAAAATAAAATAAAATAAATAAGAATGTGAGAGAAAAGTTTCACTCATACTTTTTTGTTGGGACTGAAAATTAGTACCATGATTTTGGAAAGCAGTACAGCTATTCCTCAAAAAACTAGAAATGAAACCACCATTAGACCAGATATCCTACTTCTTGATACCTATCTAAAGAACTATAGCATGCTATAGTGAGGTAAGCACAATAATGTATATAGAAGCAAAATTAACAATAGCTAAATTATGAAATCAGCTCAATTTTGCATTTATAACATCATTCAAAATGTGGAAAGAGTCATATGAAGTTTTCAATTAAAACCCCAACAGAAAAATACTAAGAGACAAATGAGGATCAAAAAAGAAAATATAAAAGAAGTAAGAAATGGTAGAGATTCATCTAAATATAGAAATCAACTCATTGCATGTCAGGGTTCTAAATGTGTGAATTAATCAAAAGAAAGCAGGAGTGACTAAATTAATTTCAAACAGAAAACACTTCAAATCAAGGAAAGTTATGAGGAATAGAGTATTACACAATGATAAAGGGATAAGTTTTCCAAGAAGACATATGATAAAGTGTATGTACCTATCAACAAAATATCAAATTATATGAAGCAAACAAAAACAGAGCTACAAGAAAAAGTACGAGTCTACTTTTATTTTTTAAGAACTTGATACCCATAGATCATCAATAGTCAAATACAACAGGCAGAAAATTGATAATATAGTTTAAACACAATACCATCCATCACCTTTATACAGTGGACATATAGAGGTTATTTCATCCAGGAACAGGAGAATACACAGTCTTCTCAAGTTCAGTTGGAAGACAGACAACATTCTGTGCCATAAAACATACCTTGCCAATTTTAAAGATAGAAATTATATACTCTTTTCAGACCACAATGGAAGTAAACAGTAACTCAATAAAAGAAATATAAATAAATATAAATAAACATATAAATAAATATAAAATACCAAAATTCTTGGAGATTCAACAACAAACTTCCAAATTGCACATGGATATAAGAAGTTTCAAGAGTAATTAAGAAAATACTTTGAACCAAATGAAAGCAGGCAACTTTTAAAATTAGTGAAATGCATCAAAAATGGTGCTTAAAGAATTGAAAACATATATTAGAAATTAAAGGTATAAAATCAGTCCCCTAATCTTCCACTTAAGGAAACTAGAAAAGATAAAACTAAATCAAAAGTAAGAAAATGAAAAGAAATAATAGGAATGAGATCATGAGTCAGTGAAGTTGCTAATAGGAAATCAAGAAAAGAAAACAATGAAATCAAAGTATCATTCTTTGAAGAGATGAATAAAAATAATAAACTTCTAGTCAGACTAAATAAGAGAGTATACAAATTACTAGTTTCAGAAATAAGAGGGTAATATTACAGATCTGATGGATGTTAGAAGAATCAAAAAGAAATATCAAATTAAAAGAAAAATCTCTAGGTTCACAGATTTGAAAAATCAACATGAAATGGATAAATTCCTTGAAAAATACCATCTGCCAAAAATAACATGATAAGAGATAAAGCATCTGAATAGGTCTATATCTATTAAAAAATTGAATTGGTAATTAATGACCTCTCAAAGCAGAAAGCATTTGACCCACTGGGTCACTAGAAAATTCTTGAAGTTAGACAAGGAATTATGCTAATTCACTATACTTTGTTTCAGAAAGGTACAGGCAAAGGGAATACTTTCTAGTCATTCCATGAGACCTGTATTATCTTAATATCAAAACCAGATAGAAAACAAAAGATCAATATCTCTCATTAACACATGTAAAAATTCTCAAAAAAAGCAAATGAGATCCCACAATTTATAAAAACAATTATACATTATGAGCAAGTGATTCAACATTATGAAAAGCTGATTCAACATTAATTAATGTGATACATCATATTGATAGGATAAAAAAGAAAAAAACCTCATAATTCTATCAATAGATACATAAAAAGCATTTTATGGGAGAAAAATCTCAATAAACTAGAAATAGAAAAACTTCTTAACTTAATAAAAGTACCTACAAAAGTCTATAGCTAACATCATACTCACTGATGAGAAATTCAGATAGTTTTCTTTATAAGATCAGGAACAGGCAACAATATCTGCCCTCACCACTGCTTGTCAAGATTGTACTGGAAATTATAACAAATAAGATATTAAATCAGATGCTGGATAGTCCCACAATGGCTATCTTCATGCTAGTCAGGTAGGGAAACCAATAGCTGCTCAGTCCAAGAAAGTGGAAGACTTGAAGAGGGACCAAAGATGCAGCCCCATGCAAGACTTAATGCTAAAAGCTCCCTGAAGCAAAAATTGCACCCACACAAGGAGAATCAAGCTTGCACATACTTAGACCCTCATTCCATTTTTGTTCCATTGAACATAGACCTTAGCCCACTAAACAGGGCCACCCATATTCAGAGTGGGTCCTCCCAGATTAGTTTGCTGTCCAACATGACAATCATCTCTGGAAACACCCTCATAGACACACCAAGAAGAGGGCAGTGCTAATTTCCCAGGTATATCTCTATCCAGTCTCATTAACTATCAAATTAGCCACCACAAATCCACTGCTTGTCAACTTGATGCCCAAACACATCTCCTTAAACCACACTTTATTGTCACTTAAAGTAATAACAAGGTCATAATTCCAGCTAACACTGTAACTACCCTGTGTACAACCAAAATGCAATAATTCCTTCCTCAGAATAGGAAACAACTTTTTGAGTGACGTTTACTCTTCTTTTAACATCACATAACTTTAATACTTTATTGTAGATTTAACAATACTTACATACTGATTTTAAGTCAACCAATGTTATGTCACATAATAAATGAATAGGAAAGGGGGGAAATAAAGGTATCTGCTTAATAAATATGTGTATATGCATGAAGATAGTCTTAAAATAGGAAAGAAATTCTTATGACAACTACAATCTTCATTTCTGTAACTGGTCATGTAATCATAGCTGTTATTTATAACTACCTTCTTCTACTACACATTCTATATTCTCTCTGACTTCAGAAAGTACTTTAATGGGTCTTGATTTTTTAAATTGGAGGGTCAATCCACACCTTCATTCCTAAATTTCTGGACTACTTGTTATCCTGCTTAGGTTGGGGTTATCATAGTTACCCATGGACCTTACAATTAGGATATAGTAAAACTAAAAGATGCCCTCATGGATATTCTGAACTCAATTCAAACTCTTCCTTACCTCCATTATAGAATAACAGAGTACAATTTCCCCTTGGTAGTCTGAATCAGTCACCTGTCAACACTGTAACTCCCTTCTCAGCCTGTTGACTCAGATGCATAGGGAACCCAAATTAAAAAGCAGGGAGTCTTAATCTCAATTCAAAGGAAACATTGTTGTGCTTCCTGGTAGAAGCAATCCCTTCTTGGAATTGAGACTTCAAAGTCAACAGAGCATAAAATCATAGGAAAATCAAGTAAAATTGTGCATTACTAGGGTTAAAGTAGAGTAGTCCCACTCCCATTTCTATCCCTTGTTTTCTGGACCTGTGAATTCTGGCTGTGGGAGAAATGGATACCACAAATTAGATGCTGATTCAGCGTACATTCAGCCTTCTAAGGAGCTGCCACCCTACAAGATACTACCAGCTAGCTAGATTTGTAACTAAGTCTTCAAAGGCTGTTCTACCATTTTTCAGGATGTGGATAACATAGTAAGTCCAGGGAATTCCATGACTGTGAACTCATAGACCAAATTAGACTGTGAAGTCAGTGCCTTGGTCAGAAGCAATGCTGTATGGAATAACATAATGGTGGATAAGAATATCTGTTAATTTACAGATGTCAGTTTTAGCAAAACAATTATGTGCAGGAAAGGCAAGTTTATATCCATAATAATTGTCTACTCCAGGAAAGATAAACTGTTGTCCTTTTCATGATGGAAGTGGTGTGAAATTATCCATGTGTCGCCATATCACTGGTGTTAGTGACTCAGTGTTAGGGCATTCCGCACAGGCCACAACCACATCAACATTGGTGAGTGGGAGTCCATGTTGTTGAGCCTATGTATAACCTCCATCTGTTCTTGAGTCCATGCACAATGGCAGGAGTGGCTGGGGAAGGAAGTTATTGCTATCCATAGATGGGCTCATCCCATTCACTTGATTATTAAAGTCCTTCTCTACTGACATCACCTTTTGGCAATCATTAACATGGGACACATATCTTCACATCCTTCACCTATTTGGACAGGACTATCTAAGATACCTCTTCCCCAAATATCTTTGTCATCAGTTTTCATATCATGTTCCTTCCAAGTAGCTGACCATCCAGCCATCCTTTGACTATAGCCCATTAATCAGGATGTAACTGCATACCCTTTTTCCCTTCAAAAAAATGTACAACCACATGCACTGCCAAAAGTTCTTTTCATTGCAAAGATTTCCCTTTGGGGCTGGGGTTGTGGCTCAGTGGTAGAGTGCTTGCCTTGCATGCATGGGGCACTGGGTTTGATCCTCAGAACCACATAAATATATAAAATAAATAAAGATATTGTGTCCATCTACAACTAAAGTAAAATAAAAGATTTCCCTTTACTACTGTTCTAAGGAGTCCCAGAAAGGAGTTGTTTAATACTGTACCTGCCCACTTTTGTGTAGTACCTACATAATGTACACAAATATCTGTTAACCTAACCCTAGTCTTCTTTGTTAAATTTTTATTAAATGATTATAGATATGCTCCCAGGAGCCTGTTGGTGTATGCTGGGGGATAGAAGACATTGTAGAAAGTATAGGAACCATAGGCATTTGAGTCACTTCTTCAAGTTACTTACTTGTGCCTTCAGGACATACTAAGATTTAATCATGTATATACTACTTTTATTTGATATTGGATTGCTATTGTACACATCTGACTTGGTGGATCAGATAATATTGAATTAATAATGGAAATCTCAAAGTCACACAGGAACTTTGTATCCTGTGTTCAAGCTTTCAGTCTTCACTAAGATCCAACAGCAGACTAACAGCTATCTCTCAAAGGAGAATAGGGTATGCAGATGATGGCCGGGTCTTGCTCTGAAATCCTAAGGATTTATGCTGTAATTTACCAATGCATACCCTGTGAAAGGTTCCAAACAGCATCCCTTTCTGTCTTGACTGCTACAGTACCATTGGGTATATTAGAGCAAATGGCCCAAGTAACAGAGCATCCTACAAACAGCCTGGATCTAAGGCAGAGTCTTCTTTCCTGGTCCCCACTCAAACATATTTTTAGTAACTCAGTAAATTGGAAAATAATAAAATGTGTACAGATTGGGAAGAAAAAATAAACCAATGTCTCTTGTCTCTTTACAGATGAAATGATAAATTAAGTAGAAAATCTGAAAGATTTCACACACAAAAAAAAATCTTGGAACTTATGAACAATTGCAGCAGATTTTCAGGATACTATGTTAATATACAATAGTCAATTGTCTTTTCTGTATATCAGCAATGAACACATGGGATTTCAAATTAAAAACAAAATTCTATTTACATTTGCATTCTCCAAAATTAAATAACTTAGACATAAATCTAACAAAAATATATATAGGATCTGTATGAGGAAAACTATGAAATACTGTTGAAAGGAATCCAAGAATTAAATAAATGGGGTGATATTCCATGCCTATTGATAGGCAGCCTATGTCAAAATGTCTGTTTATCCAACTTGATCTATATATGTAATGCAATCCTAAACAAAATCCCAGCAAGTTATTTTCTTTATATTGACAAACTGATTATAAGGAGAGGAAAAAGACCTTGAATGACCACTGCAACACTGAAAGAGAACAAGGTATAAGGATTGGTGCTACCTAACTTCAGGGCTTATTTTAAAGCTAAAGTAACAACACAGTGTGGTATTTGTGAAAGAATATACAAGTAGATAAATGAAACATAATTGAGAGCCCAGAAATAGACCCACATGAACATGGTGTCAAAACACCTGAGTTTTGACAAAGGATCAAAACCAGTCCAATGGAGACAAAACAGTCTTTTTGACAAATGGTGCTCTAGCTGGACCTCTACATACAAGAAAAGAGAGAAGAGATGAGAAGGGGAAGGGAAGGGAGAGGAGGAGAGAAAAAAAGAGAAGCAAAAAAGAATACAGACACAAAACTCAAACTGTCACAAATTTTAACTGAAATTGAATCCCAGATATAAGCAAAAAATATAAAATTTTAAAACTCCCTGAAATATAACATTGGATAAAATCTAAATAATTTTGGGTTTGATGATGACTTTTCAGTTATAACACAAATGTTGCGGTCCATGAAAGAAGAATTGTTAAGCAGTACTTCATTACAATTAATATTTTGTGCTCAACAAAAGACTGTTCAGATAATAATAAGCCAGGGACTGGAGAAAATACTTGCAAAAGAACACATAAAGGATTGTTATCCAAAGCATACGTAGAATTTTTAAAATTCAATGATGAGAACACAAACAGCTCAATTATGAAACAGACCAAAAACTTTGATATGGACACAACACACACACACACACACACACATACACACACACACACAGACACACAGATGATGCTTTAATACATTTCATGCTACTCTAACAGAATGCCACAGACTGAGTAAATCATAAACAATAGAAGTTTGCTTGATTGCTTGGTTTGGGTTCTGGAAGTTGAGGTTATTGAAGAGGTGCCTCTGGTGAGGATCTTTCTGAGTCTGTGAAAGGCTGACAGCTATCACATGGTGAAAGATCACATGAAAGAGAGTGAGAGAAAATGAGAATAGAAAAGGCTAAACTCATCAGAACTGATTACTAACTTACTCCAATGCTGATTCCCAGAAAAACAGCCTCAATCCATTCTTGAGGGTGGTACTCCCCAGACTTTAATCATTTCTTAAAAGTCCCACCTTTAATACCATCATGACAACAATTAAATTTCAACATGAATTTTGGAGGGAACATTTAAAATAATAGATGGCAAAAAAAAAATAAGTATCTGAAAAGATGCTTAGCATCATATAGCATCAGGGAAATCAGATTTAAAATAAGGAGTCACCAATATATACTTATCAAAATGGTCAAATTCCAGAACACTGACAACACCGAATACTAGCAAGGATGTTGAATCATAAGAGTTCTCATTCATAGTTGCTAGGAATGCAAAATTATACAGCAAGTGTGACAGCTTCTTACAAAACTAAACATATTCAGACCATATGATACAGCAAGAGGGTTCCTTGATATTTATTCAAAAGAGTTAAAAATTCATATCCAGGCAAAAATCAGCATGTACCTATTTATATATGTTTTACTCATAATTGTGAAAATCTGGAAGCAACAAATATTTCCTATAGTGGGTGATAAGTTAATAAATATACTTTTGGAAACTCAATCAATAGATCATTATTCAGTACTAATGGGGAATGAGCTATCAACTCATGAAAAGACATGGAGACAATTTAAAAGGACATTACAAAGTGGAAGAAGCCAATTAAAGGCTACATACTGTATAAGTGCCAACTATATGACATTCTGGAAAGGTCAAAACTGTAGAGACACTAAAATGATCAGTAATTGTTAGGGGTTAGGGCAGAGGGAGGGATGTCAGAGCACAGAAGAGGTTAGGGAAGTAGCTGGAACATACATGTCTTTATACATTTCTCCAAATCCAGAGAATGTAAACTATGGACTCCAGGTGCATAATCATGTGTCATGTAGGTTCTTTAATTGTAACAAAGATACCACACAGGTGGGTAATGTTGATAATATGAGGCTAAGCCTGGGTAGGAGCAAGTGCTATGGGGGAATTCTCTGTATTATAGTTAATTCTACTGTCATCCAAAAACTGCTTTGAACATAAAGTCTATTTTAAAAATTACAAACAGCTGATGCAAGGAAAGCATTATATTACAAAGCATGTTGCAGAGGTCAGTGACACCTGCTCAGGTGAGCAGACCTTGTCATGACAAGCTTTCATGTATACCTAGAAGTAGTTGACACAAGGAGAGACACACTCCACATGACAGAAATGAAAAACAGTGGAGAAGATCTGCCCAGAGTATAAAAGTAGACACTGAGACCTGGATAAAAGACAAAAGGTTTATTGAAAAGACTTACTTAAAGTAATTTAAAAATGTGAATCACACATATCTGTAAGAGTTGAACAGAAATAGAAAATGGAGTTAAAGGATATAACTTGCTTTCTACTTTGATTTCAGAAAGAGTACATTTTTACAATTGATATAAAGTGTTCTCATAGAATAAAGTCACTGTTCTACTGATATTAGCATGAGACATAAAGGAAAGGGCATAGTCATACTGAGGATCAAAAAGACAAAAAGTAAAAAAGCCATTGGCACTACCAGGGCAAAGTGTTTCATTTAGATATGACTGGATATTTATTTTGTCAATTCTGTAATGAAGAGTGATTCATCCATCTCCGCTCTCTATACCTGCTTTGATCTTTATGTTGTCATAACTTTCTGATTGCCACATACATCAGCATACAATGCAATATACGTTTAAGGTCTCCATAGAGCAAGCAAAAGATCCTTTGAAGATGTGAATCACATCTGAACAGAACTATGCAATATTTTGCATACATTTAGAATAAACTTCATACTTCTTAATTTGGCCCACAAGACCATTCATGAAATCCCTCCTTCCAATTACAAAAATGTCACCTACTCACAGATCTTGTCCTCAGTCACTAAGTTCCAACCCTTTCTTTATTCTGACCCTTAAAATGACAAACAAAATCCACTTATGTCCAGCTGCCTCCCTTCATGTGACCATCTCCCTCAATCTTCTGTATTCTTTTTTTTTTGGATATTTACATGGTTAGCAGCTTGTACTAATTCACTTATCAAATTAAGCATAATTTATTCTCCTGAATACTCAGTCAACAAAGCTGCCATTTCTGTCACTCTTGGTTTTGCTTTAGAATGTATTACAACTTACTATTGGTTTCTGATCATTAATTTTACTTGTATTCTATTACCTTCCACCTATATCCAGCAATCTGCTTACATGGACTTTGTCCACAATGTTGCTGTGTTTCAAAACATTTCCTAAAATATTATATATTAAATAAATTTATGGAAAGAAAAACTGCCAAAGGAAAACTTCT
Source organism: Glaucomys volans (assembly GCA_020662805.1). Classification (NCBI taxonomy): domain Eukaryota; kingdom Metazoa; phylum Chordata; class Mammalia; order Rodentia; family Sciuridae; genus Glaucomys; species Glaucomys volans. The sequence goes on along the minus strand of JAJEJO010050686.1, from coordinate 171,283 downwards.
TCTAATCCTGGAAAGAATACAGAAATAAGAATAATCGCTAGAATCCTGCAATACCAAGGATAGAAAAGAGTGACTATAGGAATTTCCAAAATCATTGAAACATAAAGAACCAGGACCATAACAAAAGATCAATCATATTAAACCAAATAAGTAGATCATAGTTGGTAATATGAATTTTCAAGATAAAGAACAAGAAACTTATATTCAGAAAGTAAAGGCCAGTGATGGAGCAATTCTTTAAGAGTACTGGATGTCCACCCACTCCAACGATGTATATGAAGAGACAAACAGCAGACAAACTCCAAGAATTTGTGTGTCATTATTCTTATCGAATACCATACTTTACCAGTTTTCTAGTTGTGACCATACTAGTTGTGACTTAGTCATTGTTATATTCCTTATGATTACAAATAGACTTCTATATATAATTTTCCAAAATTCCTTTTTGATTTTGACCACCCAGTTTACATTGGAACACACTTATGCTTCATACATATATGCATACTAATTCACACATACATATACACAGTACTTCAAAGGACACAACCCATAGGACCTTTTAATTTGCAACAAGCTCCCATTATCTAAATCAACAGGATTACATTATTTATTTACCATGCACTTTGATATGTCCTGGGAATTTATAAAGGGAGAACAAGATCTGACTCTCATACTCAAAAGACAAAGTTTTATAAAGGTAAGGAGGTATTGTAATTGAAAGCTCAGTCCTTATCCCTGATGCCAATTCAATATTCAATAAGGAGGACATGGTTTTGAGAAAAAGGAAAAAGAAGTTTTATTGCTTTGCTAGCAAAGGAGAAGCACAGGGGACTCCTGTACCAGAGGCTGTGATTCTGCTCATCAGCAGGAACAGGGGGCTTTTAAAGGAGCTCTTCGAAGGCTTGTGTCCTGACAGGGAGTCCCAGGCTGCCCTGATGGTGTGCTAACATTCACTTATTAATTTGGGAGATATTCACTACCTAGATCCTCTGGCAGATACCTCTGTAAAACTCGCAAAGGCGGCGGGTGGCCAAAGGAGTAAGCTTGCCAGGTGGGGTCACCAGAGTAAGACAAAAGTAGTGACTTGAGATTTATTAGAGTCTGAGTCCTGGGCGAAATCTCCAGCCCCCCCGGGGTGAAAGTCGGGGTGGGAGAGCCAGAAGAAATCGCACGTGGCTTTGGCTGCTCAGGGTTTTTATACAGAGGAAGGGGTCAGGGGTCCTGCCCAGGAAAAGGTGGACCCAAGGTGGATGTCAGGGTCAGCAGGTCTGCCTCATTGGTCACTTCTGGCACAGTGTGTTGCTAGGTGACCTTGCTCCCTCCCCTAGCAGCCGCCCAAATTGGACCTGACAATCTCTTTCCTGTGGAGCACAGATAACTCAAGGTAATGTTGTTCTTTGCCCCCAGGTTAGGGAGGGGGAGAGTGAGAAGAGGAAAAGGAAAATGTGTCCCTTTTAAAAATAAGCCTCAGAGCTGTATTCAAAAGGTGAAGTGGACCACTGTTACAGTATATTGAAATTATGTGTTATAAGGAATATAACTAAAATATGTATAAGGACAACATTTGAGAGGACCAATAATATAAGAAATATATTATAAAAATTAATTATATAATGAGATAGGGTTCTCAGATAATATGTCTTTTTTGGAGTGATATTCTATCTAAGATCAGAAATATGGGAAGGAACCTGACATTTGAAATGATACACACTTTCATGCATAAGGAAATGAAAGGTACAATGCATTTTATTTCTAGAAGAGATGGGCACAATGCGGGGAGTGGGGGGACTACCAGTGTATCTGCATTAAGCAGTTAAGGGATTTGTAAGTAGATAAGGATGAGACCTAAAATCATGAGGACAAAAGTAGCTTCCTTTAATTCCAAGAAATGGGGAAGTCAAAGAATTCAGAAATTATCACACAAAAGAGCAACTTGCAGTTTGACAGTCAACACCCACACCCAAACACTTGCAGGCTATTTGAAAAATACTTGATACAGCATTGAGAAAAAAAAATAATGTAAAATAAGCTCCTAAGGAGCCTCACTCTGATTGGAACAAAACACTCTGAGGCTAGTATACCAATAAGTTTAGCACTCTTTTAATACTTAGTTAGTTTGTATTTCTGAGCAACATTCTACCCAGCAACAATATAAGCCCCTAAACTAAAGTAATTGAGTGGCAGCTCCCTCTCAGGACCCCTCTTGCTTGTTGAGAGTTCTGTTCTTTCCTTCTAACTTGAATAAATCTTCCTCTTTCACACACACTCACCCTCCATTATCTGTGGATTTTATTCTTCAAGTTCTCAAGATAAGACCAGAGAATTCTCTGGCAGTCTGTTGTTGAATATTAACACTAATAAGCACTGCCTACTATGGAGCTAAAAGAGCTACAATACAAGTGGGCCCTGAGCTCTAACACCCTACCACTATCATAACAGCATCCAATCCAGTTTCATCTCTAGTAAAGTGATCAAAGGAGGTGGACATGAAATGATGTTGGATAAATGGACAGATAAACTGGGGTCTTGCAAACTATAGTAAAATGAATGGATTTCTGTCTTACGAATGTAAGCAGAGGAGAGATATAATCTAATATAGAATGTTATGATTATTCTCTCTGGTATGTGTGGAATAATTTAGAAATAGGCAAGAGTAGAAACAGACATTCAGATTAAGAGGGTAATGAGTAAAATCACAAACAAGGGATGGTGACTTGGACTGAGTTGGTGGCAGTGGATAAGTTAAAAAGCAAAGAGTTACATGATTTACTCTAAGTGTGGAAATAACAAAACTTGCCAATAGGTTGAAATATAAGAGTAAGAAATTTTTAGATATTATGGTTATTTTTTCTGGTTTAAACAGTTTGATAATTGTACTAGAATTAGAGAGAAATAAACTTGGATAGGCCAGTAGAGGTTAACAATTGCATTCACATATATTACTGTAGAGATCACTATAAACATCAAAGTAGAGGCAATAAGTGCCCAGTAGAATATGTAAATGTGCAGGAGAAGACTACACCGGAGAGTTCAGTGTGATAGTTGAGAGACTATGTATGCTACTTAGACATATGGAAAATGATAAAACTACCTAAGAATAGAAGGAAAATGGAGAAAGAGAAAATTTCCTTTCATATAACACAATAATGTGGTGTGATGCACCTTTTGGGAGCAAAGTAGAAAGGCTGGAGTCAATAAGAAGTGTTTGAGAAGAAATGGTAAAGAAGGCACATTAGCAGATGCTTGAAGTACCATAGAAAAAGAAATGAACATTTAAGGAAGTAAAGTTCAATTCTGTAGAAAGCTGCTAAGTAGTAGAACAAAGTGAGGCTGGAGAAATCCATTCAATTTTTCAAGAAGAAAATCCTAGTGTCTTTTACAAAAGCTATTTTCACAGACTAATTGGAAAACATGTCAACGAGATTATATAGGTAAACAGTGAATTAGTACTGAAAAATTAGGGATAGCTGCTCTGAGAATTTAGGGTCAGAAAAATCATAGGGCATGAAAAAGTACTTGCAAAAGGTAGGTATAGAAAAATTATGACCCTTTTTGTTTGGTTGTTGTGGTTGTTTTATTTTAAAAGTTAATGTATATCTGTGAGAAGTTATCAGAAAATAGGCACTATTATCTTAACAGTGAAGGGAATAGAAGATGAAAACATTCCCTTGACAAGGAGAGGTTATCTACAGCAAAGTTGGGAAGGACACATAAACTTGTAAACATGGAAGAGGGAGAAATGTGGGGAAGCAGAGAATTGATTTGGAGGTGGAAAGACAGAAGAGGACTTCATCTGAAGGTTTCCATTTTCTTAATGATGCTTAAAGTAGGATCATAGCAGAGAATAAGTAATGGCATAACAGGAGATTGAGCAATGTCTCAAATAGGCCCCTTGGAGTTTGGGAAAGGAAAATCATCAGGCATATGTATTAGAGTTGTTAGATTGTTATAAATGTCCCTTGAGATATGTGCTGCTCTAGTGATACCTATCTAGTCACACAAGGTGTTTGTGACTCTACACAAGTTGTCATTATTTTTTCTTTGTCCCCTTTCCTTGAATTGACAGAGATCACTTTGGTCAATTTCCTCATCTCTCCTCTCTTCCTGAGAAGGTTTTACCTTTTACCTCTGCTATTTTTACCAGGGAAAAGTCATGAACAACAATTACATTAACCAAGATTTTACCTTGTGGTGTTAGCAGTTATGTGAAGCTAATTAGGCTTCTTCTTTGAGAGAAAGGATCTTATGGAAACAATGGTTTTGTTTGTTTTCCTAAGTGGCTATGATTAAATAAATTACATATTTTAAGACATGCAAATAAAAACATGAGTTATTTTGAAATTATATTTTGACACATACCTTTACCTTAAGAATATTACACCTCTTGGAAAATTAAGTATGGTTTTCACAAGTAGGTAAATAATTGCTATCAGTATTTTTTCCTCCTCTTTGGAAAGCAAACTCATAAGGAAGATATATAAGCACAAGATTTGATGATACTTCCTGAAGTACAAGTATCATATTTTACTTAGAATCTAAGAAGAAAATGATATTAAGAAGAAGCTGATAAGGAGAAAGAGAAGGGAGAGTTAGGAGAAGATTAAGAATTGTCTTGGAATTATATCAATAGAAGGAACCAAACTTTCCCTGGCAGAGAGCAGACATCTGGGACTGCGTGAGTCCACAGAGCTGAGCTCCGGTCTTCCTTGCCACTGCGCAGCGTCTCCAGGGCGGTCTGGCCTGGAGGGGCTGGAGTCTCTGGCTCCTGCGGTGAGTTTGAACCCTTCAGTGCCATTTTGTGGCTTCCCTGGCAGAGAGCGACGATCTGGGACTGCCTGAGTCCGAAGAGCTGGGCTCCCGTCACTGGGCTGCCACCACTGCGCGGCATCTCCTGGGAGGTCTGGCCTGGAGAGGCTGGAGTATCTGGCTCTGGCGGCTGCCTCTGCCCAGAAGCATTGATCATTCCCAAACTGGAGGAAGTGGGACATCAGCTTTCTTGGGTCACCGCTTGATCAAGTACCTCTCAAACATCAGGTGAGTTACTGGAAACCTGCAGGGACACTCTAAGTCTTTACAGGAAAATTGCATTCCCTCTGATTCACACTACTAGAGGGGAAGATACATGAGCAACATGAGAAAACAGAGGAAGGAAGTGTCCCAAACAAACCTAGATGATACATCAGGAGAACCCAAAGGCAGCATGGTAGAAGGGATGACAGAAAGGGAGTTCAGAATGTTCATAATTAAAATGATCCAAGAAGAGAATGAGGTGAAGAGAGTGCAGATTCAGGCTATGAATAACCAGCTAATAGAGCAATTGCAGGAAGCAAAAAATCATTTCAATAAAGAGATAGAAGTTCTGAGAAAAAAAACAAACAGAAATCCTTGAAGGAAACAAGGAAATGAAGGAAACAATCAACCAAGTGAAAAACTCAATAGAAAGCATAATTAACAGAATAGATCACTTGGAAGACAGAACCTCAGACAATGAAGACAAAATATTTAATCTTGAAAACAAAGTCAAACAAACAGAGAAGATGGTTAGGAATCATGAACGAAACCTCCAAGAAATATGGGACATTATGAAAAGACCAAATTAAAGAGTTATTGGGATTGAGGAAGGCACAGAGATACAAAAAAGGGTATGAATAATCTGTTCAATAAAATAATATCGGAAAATTTCCCAAATATGATGAATGAGATGGAAAATCAATTACAAGAGGCTTACAGGACACCAAACACACAATTACAACAGATCCACACCAAGGCACATTATAATGAAAATACCTAACATACAAAACAAAGATAGAATTTTAAAGGCAGCGAGAGAAAAACATCAGATTACCTACAGGGGGAAACCAATATGGATATCAGCAGATTTCTCAGCCCAGACCCTAAAAGCAAGAAGGGCCTGGAACAACATATTTCAAGCTCTGAAAGAAAATGGATGCCAACCAAGAATCTTATATCCAGCAAAACTTACCTTCAGATTTGATGATGAAATAAAATCCTTCCATGATAAACAAAAGCTTAAAGAATTCACAAAGAGAAAGCCTGCCCTACAGAACATTCTCAACAAAATATTTGAAGAGGAAGAAATGAAAAACAACAATCGCAGTCAACATGGGGAGGAATTACCCTAAAGAAAGAGTCAAACAAAGGAGAAATAAAGTTAAGGTAAAAACCCCAGAAAAGCTAAAATGGCAGGAAATACAAGTCATATCTCAATAATAACCCTGAATGTAAATGGCATAAACTCATCAATCAAAAGACATAGACTGGCAGATTGGATTAAAAAGAAAGACCCAACAATGTGCTGCCTTCAAGAGACTTGTCTCATAGAAAAACATGCCCAAAGACTAAAGGTGAAAGGTTGGGAAAAAACATACCATGCATATGGACTGAGCAAAAAAGCAGGAGTTTCCATCCTCATTTCAGATAAAGCAGACTTCAAGCCAAAGTTAGTCAGAAGGGATAAAGAAGGACATTACATACTGCTTAAAGGAAGCATAAATCAGCAAGACATAACAATCATAAATATTTATGCACCAAACAATGCTGCATCCATGTATGTCAATCAGATCCTTCTCAATTTCAGGAACCAAATAGACCAAAACACAATAATACTGGGGGACTTTAACACTCCTCTCTCACAGTTGGACAGATCTTCCAAGCAAAAATTGAACAAGGAAACCATAGGACTCAATCACACAATCGCTAATTTGGACTTAACAGACATATATAGAATATTCCATCCATCAAAAATTCCATCCGCTTTCTTCTCAGCAGCTCATGGTTCTTTCTCTAAAATAGACCATATGTTATGCCACAAAGCTACTCTTAGCAAACACAAAAACATAGAGATTCTACCTTGTATACTATCAGATCATAATGGAATGAAATTAGATATCAATATAAAGTTAAAAACAGAAACTACTCCACGACCTGGAGATTAAATAATATGCTATTGAATGATACATGGATAACAGAAGACATTAGGGGGGAAATTAAAAGATTCTTAGAGGTCAACGAGAACATAGACACAACATATCAAAATCTCTGGGACACTATGAAAGCAGCACTAAGGGGAAAATTCATTGGATGGAGTGCATTTAATAAAAGAATGAAAAGTCAACAAATCAATGATCTCACACTACAGCTCAAAGCCCTAGAAAAAGAGGAACAGATCATCACAAAAAGTAGCAGAAGACAGGAAATAATCAAAATTAGAGCTGAAATCAATGAAATTGAAACAAAAGAATTCAAAAAATTGACAAAACAAAAAGTTGGTTCTTTGAAAAAATAAACAAAATTCATAAACCCTTAGCCATGCTAACGAAGAGAAGGAGAGAGAAACTCCAAATTCCTAAAATTCGTGATGGAAATGGAAATATTACAACAGACACAATTGAAATACAAAACATAATAACAAGCTACTTTGAAAATTTATACTCCAACAAAATAGAAAACCTGGAAGGCACCAACAGGTTCCTAGAGGCATATGAGCCACCCAAACTGAATCTGGAGGACATACACAACTTAAATAGATCAATTTCAAGCAATGAAATAGAAGAAGTCATCAAAAGCCTACCAACAAAGAAAAGTCCTGGACCAGATGGATTCATAGCCGAGTTCTACAAGACCTTCAAAGAAGAGCTCATTCCAATACTCCTCAAAGTTTTTCATAAAATAGAGGAGGAGGGAACCCTTCCAAACTCATTCTATGAAGCTAATATCACCCTGATACCAAAACCAGAGAAGGACACATCAAGGAAAGAAAATTTCAGACCCATATCTCTAATGAACATAGATGCAAAAATTCTTAACAAAATTTTAGCGAATCGCATACAAAAGCATATTAAAAAGATAGTGCACTTATTGATTCATTGAACACAAATGGAGTACAGCTATTGTTTCAAGGGTTGTACACAAAGTAGAGTCACACCATCTGTGCTTTCTTGCATGTACACAGGGCAATGATATCTGTCACACACTC
>JAJEJO010050686.1:43769-157697 GCA_020662805.1 Glaucomys volans | reverse complement strand
CAAGACAAACAATATTTTAATATAAAATATGTGTAAAACTGACTTTTAAAAAAAAAAACAATTTTTTTTCAGGAAAAAAAAAAGAAGGAACCAAACAGATAAGCTGAAAATGAAAGGAAGAACCATTCAGAGAATGGGATGCTTGATTTTAATAACAGTCAAAAATTTTTAAAAATTATTAGATGAACAAAATATATGAACCCAAAAGAAGTTATCAATATTTAGGAGTGTCTGTTTGAGACACAAATAAAAGTGCCTTAAGTATAGATTGTCATATGTCTCACTAGAATGGTAAAACAACTGGACTCTAATAAAAAGACATGTATATGCAGTAATACATGAATGTGCATGCATTGTTCACTTCAATGGCTATTTTGTCAAAATCCTAAGAGTTATCATCCCTTGACTTAAAATGAACAATCTGATAGTTTTCACATATTTTGTGCTTTTTCTTAGGAAAGAACTTGCCTATGATCAAATTGAGTTCCAAAGCATAATCTCCTTTCAGGAATGAGAATGATCCAAAAAGCATATTGGATGAACTTTCAAACCTGTAATATTGCCCATTTTTTTTCCTTCCTGCAAATCTGCTACTGGTGTAGATTCTTCAGTGGGAAAGGAAAGTATGCTGGCATTCTTTGTGCTTTTTGCCTTTTATTTTACCAATGCCTTTCCTGAGTTAACTGGCCAGTTTTTGAGTCCCCCAGTGTAACATCCAGAGGGAAGGAATAAGAGTAAGTAGAAGTTAAATATTCTACTTGAATTCTACAACTACTGAATGACTTCTAGATCTCTTGATCTGGCAGATGTTTATAGGTTAACCTTTCAACTAATGGTTCTTTTGTGTCCTACAGTTTTATCTAAGTATATTTCACTTTAAGTAATCTTTTGGGACTCCTGTTGTGTCCTTTCAAAATCCAGCATGTATTTCTGGATTCTTACATCAGAAATGTCTTTATACTGTCTTTATATTAGATGATTGAATATAGGAAATTTTAATTATGTTTAATGCCTTAAGCATTATGATAGCTTTTCATCACTATGATCAAAGTACTCAACAAGAACAACTTAGAGAAGGAAAACTTTATTTTGGCTCATGGTTTTAAAGGTTCAGTCCATGATCAGCTGACTCCATTGCTCTGGGCCTGAGTTGAGACAGAACATCAAGGAGAAAGGGCCTAGCAGAGGAAAGCTGCTTAGCTTAAGGCAGCCAGGAAGCAGAAAGAGGGATTGAGACATAGGGACAAAATATAAACCCTGAAGCCATGCCCCCAAAGACATATTTCCTCCGACCACATCCCACCTGCCTACAGTTAGTACCCAAATGCTTCATTCAACTTATTAATTCATCAAATGGATTAATCCACTGATCAGGTTATAACCCTCATAATCTAATCATTTCTCCTCTGAACCTTGTCTCTTGAGCCTTTGATAGACACTTTATATTCAAACCATAACAAGCATTCTTGCTTACTTTTAGTCACTAAAAGTTTCCTCCTCTACAATTGTTCTGGTCAGATCTTTTAGTCATAGCAGTGAAAACACTGACTAAAACAGACATAATTGAGTATATTACACAAGACATTTTCCCTACACAAAATAGGCAATTAAAAGTAGCTTCTAGTCTGAAGGAAGGCTTTGGAGAGGTAATGAGAAAATAGAAAGCTCAGATCATCTGAGGAGTGAACAAAATCATGGAGCTCCTACATTCCAAATCCCTGCTAGGAACTGGGAGAACTACCTTACATGTACCTGAAGCAACACAGGGCCTTAGTAGTAGAAAACATGCCAAAATAGAATATATCTCAGCAAAGATTTGAGAGCTGTCCCTCTTCCACATTACAAAACTCTTTGAACTACTATTTCAAGAAAAATACTTGAAAAATATTTTTACCTTTTAGAAGGTAGATAGAAAAAATATACTTGAGTGTCACTGTATCTTGGGTCAAATAATTTAAGGGAAAAAACTCCATCATGGAAACCCTTAGCTGAAAAAAAATCCAAGAGGATCTGCAAAATCAGGGAAAATAGAGGTGGAGAATGAGTTAGGAAAGATAGTGTGTTCCTCATAAGCAATCCCTGGGCTTTGCCTTTGTCATGAAAACTTGGGTGGACTGAATCAGCAAGGGTAAAGAGAGAGCAGAATTCAAGACACAAAGAACCCAAAGAATGAGGTATCTCAGGTGTGGCTAGCAAAGGCCAAGAAAGACCAGGGACAGGACCCCCTTCTTCTGGGGCAATTCATCACACAAGGAGAAAGAAACAGGAGAACATTTCTAAAATTCCAGCATGTCCATATAGAAAACTCAAACAGTTCTACTATAGAGTTTAACTCCTAAACAAACATGATTAAATCTTTATTTACTCTAAAGAGACTATTTTAAATAAAACTATTAGTTAGCTCATCTGGCAAAATTAATTTTTTCACCATTACTGGAAAATAGGGCCTCCAGAGGTTGTTTGCATTTGTTTGATTTTATTTTGTTTTGTTTAAAAATTATCTTTAAAAGAAACATATATTAAAGATTTATCATATGGCATGATATCACATGGTATACCTATGATAACTCACTTATTATTCACTATGTCTTGTAAGGTAGACTCTACTAAATTCCTTGTTAGTAATGAAATATTGAAGCAAAGAGAGGACAATGTCATCAGGATGATAGAGGTGGTACACTATAGAATGTGGATTTTAGAAATAGGAAGAAAACTTGTATTTCTGCATATTTAACAGTGTAAAATGCTCAGCATTGCTCAATAATATTTTTGTAGCATTGTGTCTCATGTAATTTTATATAGAGTACCTATTTAAAGTAATTTCTAAATGCAAACCAACCACTTCAGCTGGCACTCAATAGAACACATCATATTCTATTCCTAACATGAATTTTAAAAATGAGCATTTGGACATTGTAGTAGATATTACTGCATGCGAAGCTTAAGGAATTTTGAGGTTTATTTTTACCTATATGCAGTGTTTGCTACTTAAATGAACTAAGTCTCAGAACCTAAAGGAAGATATTATTCTGTTGTAATATCTTTGAAAATGCAGTTTTTTTCATATAACTGTATATAACTTCACATAACTGTATTTCTTAAATTACCCCAGGAAGCAGGAAAGATTTTGAGAAACACGTGTATCCTAATAGTTTAGAGTTTATCTGTAGTTTATGAGAATTCATACATAGTTATGGAGTGATTTTATCATATTTTCCCATAGTGATATATGTCCTCAGCAAAAATAGAATGTCTATTTTGGATACAAGAAAAGTTAGAAATAAATGCCAGGAATCAGGGTATAATCAGGAATAGAGAAGTGATTAAGGAGACGACAGCAATACAGCATGGAAAAATTGGTCAGAAAATTGGAAAAGAAATAAGATAATTATAGAGAATTAGAAATCAAGAAAAAAATAAAGAGAAAATGAACGGGGGCAGTATAGGGAAGAGTGAAATGCAGTTTTAAAGTGGCAATGTGAATATAAGCAGAAGATACTAAGGTGGAATTCTAACAGGAGGAAAATTCAAGAATGATGAGCTGACATAGGTCAACTGAGAATAAATAGTAAAAAGTATCCTACAGGTTTATTAATCATAAAGATAAGCGTGAGATTTCACATGCACAAATTTTCTGGAATATATTGTGGAAATGGTGGAGAAGACTATTTTTTTAAATGTATGAGTTATTTAAGATTTTCATAAGTTATTACTAGAATTATGCTATATTGTTCTATAACTGTTGTATTTAACTTTGGTTATCAACAATAGTAGATTTTGTCATCCTTAACAAATTTTTGTTCTTCATTGAATCTAAATAGAATCAGAGTTTTAGAAAAGCAAGATATTATCTGTTAACAAGAACTGTATTATAGGAAGCTTTGAGTGTTGTCACAACCCAATGACTGGGAACCACCTTGTTTCAATTCTTTAGAACATAAAAATCATAGGCATTACTTAAAACCTAGCTACCGCAAGGCCACCTTCCAAATTCAGTTTATGGGCTGAAGGAGGAGAGGGGAAAGTATGGACTTCAGAGTCCTGTATTGCGAAGTGAGTATTGTTAACACATATTTGAAATAGCATTTGTCCTATATAATATGTAAAATAAATCACCTACCTTCCTCTCTAGGCATTTTTTTTCAATACAAGAAAATTAAACATTGAATAAGTCTTTGTCTGTCAACAATTTTTGACTATTAAAATATGTGACATGCATTCTGTTGAGTGTGGAGTGGAGAACATTCTCATCATATAGTTCAGTGACAATGAGCACTTGAAGGACAGTTGAAATGGCAAAGTGCAGTTGAAAAACTGAGAGTGTCCCAAGTTGGCCTGGTTTTGTTTACCATTTGCTATGGCAGGAAGTAAATCAATTTACAGAGGCTAACCATGGAACTTATTTTTTTCCACAAGGAAAATATATATAGGTAAAGAATCATCATTGTGACCACACTAAATATTAAACACTGAGCAGGAGGGTAACTGAGATAGAAGGAATTAGAGTTAGGGTGACAGGGATGACCTCCACTGAAGCTATTGCAAATACATGGTTTTGCTTATTATACAATTGAGCATTGGCACAACAATTAAACTATTTGCACACTTAAGGATCATGAATGTAAATGGAAAAATGTGGTGGTCAACATACATGGTGGGGTTTGTGATTTAGAACTTGATGTGGATATCATAATTGACAGTATATCTTCTTGTATCCAATTTGGCCATAATAATTTGGTAAGGAAGGGTCTATGAAGAACACATAAATCATCCATAGTTCATTGTATCATAGCCTTTAGGAATGTCTAATAAAATATTGGATAAGGTAGGGTAGAACAAAAGTAAGTCATTTCACTTGTGAAATCATGTATATCTACAAATCTTTTTATAAAATTTAAAATTGCATGTTTCATTTCATTAATAAGCATAAGGCAAATCAGATTATCTGCTTAGTATTGGATGAACTGCCATAGTGTGTGCTTATTAAGGAAATGATGCATTTTTCTGAGTTGCCTAATTCATGTGTCTGTGATTTTAACAGCATTCACATTAGAGGTCCATAAATTCTACAGTGATGGCCCAAGTTTCATTCCTAATAATATAATTTGTTTTTTTGTATCATTTTTCTTTGTCAATATTTCTAGAATTTTGTCAATTTCACTTATAGTTTAATGGACAAGTTTGGTGGTCCTTGATTCTTTGGTTTTCTCTATTGTTTTTCTGTTTCAATTTCATTGAAATCTACCATTATCCTTGTTGCTTGTTTCATTCTGCTCTTCAATAGCATATAATTGAATTGTGTGTGCATACTTACTTGTGTGAATTGTATCTACCCTGAAAAATCTCTGTTTTAATCAGTGCATTTGGTTTATTAGTATTTAATCTCATACTGTTATGTTAGTTTGTGTCTACCATATTAATAGGTATTTTTTTCTGGTTCCATCTGTTTCCTATTCCTTGCCTACATTTTGATTATTTGAACATATTTTAGAACTAGGTTTTTTAAATTTATAATTCTTTTTAATTATTTGGTATAGTGTTCTTACTCGTTAATGTTAGTATTATAGTATGCATATGTAACCTATAGACTACTAATATTGATATTTTTCACTTTGGTGAAATTCTGAAAAGTTACATCCACATGGATCTTTTTACTATTACCACTTTTTAAATATGATCATCTTACATGTGTTTTTATTTGTGTTGTTATTAGTATCATTGTAAGCTCATGAATTTGGTGTGTTCTAATACATTGTGATTACTATTTGCATTGTTCCTCAAAATGTCCCATCTTTGGTCTTCAGAACCTTTCACATTGATACCTAACTCCTTTTGACCTGACTTAGTATTTTTAAGTCTTCATTTAACAATAAGATAATTATCTCTTGTAATTTTTTTCTCAAACTAAATCAGTCCTTTCTTTTAGTAAGCTGAGTGCTTTTATCGGAAGCTGGTGCTTGGATTCCATAATCTGGGTACCAGGAATCAGTTATCTGATCTTATTTCTTATATTGCCTATTCCACTTTGCAACAGCTCTAATTTTAGAAAATTTTTATGTTCAGCAAAAAGCTATCCCAATTCTGTCTATTGGTCATAATCTGCCAACAGAAGTTTACTGGATGATAATGATTGAGGTGGTTATGATGATCATGGTACAAGATCCACAGACATCATGCTAAATATTGAGTGCATAATATCTCATTTAATCCACATAATGCTGTAACATAAATATTATCCATCTTTAAAGATCAGGAAATAGATGATTAAAAGAGTGATGTTGCTTTTCTCTTGGATACTAATCTGTGTATGTCATATTTCAAATTTTGTGATGGACACTATTCCCATGGCAACCTTTCCTTGCTTCTATAAGTGGTTTTGAATTATAAGTAAAGAAAGCACATCTATGGATGCTACATTCCCAGGTTGTCTTTAGTAACCATTCTCTGTCCCCACCTTATTATTCTTTTTTTCATTATTTTCTATTGATTTATAATAGTTATAGATAACATTAGGATTCGTTTTGACACAATTATAAATGCATGGAAATAATTTGCTCCTATTCAGTCCCTTGTACTTATCCTTACCTCCCCAGCCTCCTTCCCTTGTTCTCTTTCCTCTACTCTAATAATCTTTCTATTTATTTGTATTTTTTTAAAAAAAATTTGTGTCTGTGTAATTACATCGTGGTGAGATTCACTGTAGTATGTTCACATAGGTGCACTGGAATATTAACTTAGATTAATTCCGCTGTTTTTCCCTTATCACGTCTCCTCCTTTCCTGCGAATCTCCTCCTTCTACTCACTTGATGTTTCTTTTATTTTGACAGAATTCCCATAGAACCTTACCCTACTCTCTTTCTTTCTTTCTCTCTCTCCCTACTAATTTTAGACTAGCTCCTGCATATCAGAGAAAACACTGGATGTTTGACTTTCTGGGTCTGCCTTATTTCACTCAGTATGATACTCTCCAGTTCCATCCATTTACCTACAAATGACGTAATTCCATTCTTTTTAATGACTAATACTACATTGTATATGTATGTATACACACACACACACACACACACACACACACACACATATCACATTTTCTTTATCCATTCATTCATTGAAGGGCACCTAGGTTGTTTCCTGTTTCAGTCAGCTTTTTCTTTTCTTTTTTTTCTTTTTTCTCTTCTTTTTTCTTTTTTCTTTTCTGCTCTGACTAAAAGACCAGACCAGAACAACTGACAATTGTAGAGGAGGAAACATTTGAGGGCTCCCAACTTCAGAGGTCTTAGTCTACAGAAGGCCGGCTCCATTTCTCAGGGATCAAGGAGAGGCAGAATATCATGGCAGAAGAGTGTGGCAGAAGGAAGCAGCTCAAATAGTGATCAGAGAGAGAGATTCCACTGGCCATATACAAATATATACGCCAAAGCCACGCCCCAATTCCCCCCTCCTCCAGCCACACCCCACTGCTGCAATTACCACTCAGTTAAACCCTATCAGGGGATTAATTCACTGATTAAGACTCTTACAAACCAATCATTTTTTCTCTGAACCTTCTTGCATTAACTCACATATGAACTTTTCAGGGATATTTATCATATTTGTTGGCCATTTGTATTTCTTTCCCTTTTTTTTGAGGAGTGTCTGTTTAGTTCTTTTCTCCATTTATTAAAAGGGTTATTTGCTTTATTTGGCATTAAGCCTTTTTGAGTTCTTTATGTATTGTGGATATTATTGCCCTGAGGAGCAGGTAGCAAAGATTTTTTCCCATTCCATAGGCTCTCACTTCATGCTTTTGTTTCATTTGCTGTGCAGCTTTTTGATGCCATCCCACTTATTGATTTTTAGTTTTATTTCTTGCACTCTAGAGTCATGTTAAGAAAGTTGGTTCCTGTGCTTATACGTTGGAGTGTTGGGCCTATATTTTTTCTAGCAGTTGCAGAGTTTCTGGTCTAATTCCTAGGTCTTTAATCCACCTTGAGTTGACTATTGTGCTAGATGAAAGGGTCCAGCTTCATTATTCTATATATGGATATCCAGTTTTCCCAGCACCATCTGTTAAAAAGACTATCTTATTTATTTTTACTATAAGTAATGAGCATATTGGATGTTGCTATATTTTTCTTCCACCATCATATGTAATTTATGAACCTCATATAAAGACAATTAGCCCATTATATTCATTGGATTTTTTTAGTTCCATTCTGATGCTTGTGGCCTTCTGCTACTATTATTTTCTTTCTATTGGGATAACATGCTATAGCTATCCTTTAAAGCTAACAGCTAAAACTATTCATAGAGGACAAGTTTTCTTTCATCTGTGAAAGTCTTTATCTTCCCTTAATTCTAGAGGAACAATTTCCACAAATAAAATATAATGAGAAAAGGAGCAAAGTAATTCAATGAGCTGAATAATTCCAGGGAAGTTGAAGAGGATTTATGTTTTAAGAGAAGAGAATGTATTTCAATATCTGGCATTTCTTGGTCAATTCTTTACATTAACAAGCTTTTAACACATAGACATACAATTTCTTCCCTATGTTTTTTAATGTTGGTTAGGAGGCATATGTGAGCAAAATCAAGGAGTCATAAAAATGCTATGCACTATTTTCTATATCAGTCTTCCAGAAGTTGCTGCAAAATAGAAATGATAGCTAATTAAAAGAAGAAAAAATCAGTATACATCAGTACCCCTAGTTTAGGTTATGAATTTAATAATCACACATATCATACACACAGAAATCTAGTACCCCATGGAGAACTATTTTTCTAAATTGTATGCTTTCCTAGGATTGTTATTTATTCATAAATAAACTAAAATTATATTTGTGATGAAAAGAAAAATGGGTCAAATTATAAATATTAATTTATAATTAATTAATTATAAATTCTTTTCAAGTTCTTTTGAAATAGTATTAAATTCTAGAGAAAAATGTAAAAGAAATAATAATCATTCATCTGGTATTTAATAAAATCTGTTTATTTTACTTTTTCACAGTTACTTTGAAGTCAAAAAAATATTTTTGAAGTTTAGGGGTTTAAATGTTGCAAATGTTCCATATTAAAAAAAACTGTCAGAATTTATTTATTTAGTTAGTTAGTTAGCTTTTTGTAGCACAGCTCAAACCCAGGGTCCATATCACTGAACCACATCCCCAGCCTTTTTCCACCTTTTAGTGTGAGACAGGGTCTCGTTAAGTTGCTTAAAGCCTAGCTAGGTTGCTGAGGCTGTCCTCCAACTTTCAATCCTCCTGCCTTAGCCTACTGAGCCATTGGGATTACAGGCAGGCACTATCATACCAGGCTCAGGATGGTTTTAATTAGAACATTTGCTCCATTGAAAACTAGAATTGAACTTCAACAGTTCCATATGGTGATAGATTCTTATCTTTAAGTAGTTTTTGTTTAGCCTAATGTGATGACCTTACATAAAATGTCTTCATAACTTACTTAATATTAAAAAAATAGCTGTTATACTAATCTATTTTATGTGGTAATGTATAGGTACATAAATATAGTACACATTGTCATGCACAGATAATGTGCCATCTTGTAAATAAACAAGTAGCTACAGTAACCCAAAAGAAAATTCCTGAAGTTTTCTCATTTAAAATTTATTTTGCACTATGATATGTCATAAAATATATAGAGACATATTAAATATAACTTGGATTTTATCTTAGTTGTAGTCAAACTTATTACAACTCAACTGACATTTGTTATGTGCATTTTTATCAATGTAAAAGAAATATTAAAAGAAAAAATAGTTCAGAAGAAAATCCCAACTGGGACTATGAAATAACCAGAGAATTTTTATTTAACAGGGTTAATTTGCATTTTTCTTTCTCTTAAAAGGCACGTTTTATGACTTTCATTTTGTCAGACATCACTACTCAAACGTTACAACCAAATTTATACAAAAACAACCCCACTGATAAGTGAGCTTTGCTATATTCTGCAAAGTATTTGAAGGACTTTCAGTTCTGTTTTAGTCAGTTTTTTTGCTGCTGTGACTAAAGGACCTGACGAGAACTGTAGAGAAGGAAAAGTTTATTTGAGGGCTCATGGTTTCATAGGTCTCAATCCAGAGACAGCAGTCTCCATTCTTCAGGGCTCAAGTTGAGGCTAAACATCATGGTGGAAGAGAGTGGCAGAGGGAACCAGCTCACATGATGATCAGAAAGCAGAGAGAGGTCTCCACTTGCCAGATACAAATATATATCTCAAAGCCACACCCCCAGTTCCCATCTCCTCCAGTCACACCCTACCATTTCAGTTACCACTTGGCTAATCCCTATCAGGGGATTAATTTACTGATTAGGTTAAGACTCTCGCAACTCAATCATTTTTCCTCTGAACATTCTTGCATTGTCTCACACATGAGTTTTTGGGGGACACCTCACATTCAAACCATAACACTTTCTATGAAAAATCATATTTATAAAAAGAATTTCATATTGAAGTGAAAATATTTGAGCTCAAAATAAGCACCTAGTCGGTATTAAAATATATCATATGATATGCAAACATCAAACTATATGTTAATACTTCATAGAAAAATAATTTTTGTCCCAATGAATGTTGTCTGTGACATTAGTTGCAAATAATTTCCTAATTATTTTATATGGCTTTTGACTTTGTGTGCTATAATTCTTACCTTTGAGAAGTTTTCATTTAATATGACAAAAATTCATTAATTTATAAAATTTTAATTAATATTTTCCATCTATGTATTTAACAATTTTTAAAAATATTAATGTCTAACAGAATGATTTAATTTTTATAAATATTTCTGAATTGCTAATTACAGTGAAAATTTCATCTATTTTTCTTTATTTAATCATATTGCATATAAAGAATCATATGTATTTTGTGTTCATATTTGATTGTTGCTTCCTTCTTCATATTTTTGTTTTCATTAAATATGTTTACTCATTTCCTTGAATGTTGAGACATTCTCTTATCTAAAATTTGATATTTCTTACCTTTAATCTCTTGCTCATTATTCCTAAATTTGCTAAATTATATAACTTTTTTATCTTTTCATATGCAATTGATTCAAAGTAAATAATTCTTATTTTTATTGTGCTAAAATTTTCCTTTTCATTTTTTGGAAATTAAGCTCTCTGTATCTACTTAGAGCTATACCCAGATTATAAAATTATAAATTGTTGATGTTTACTGAGTAATATGTATCAAATTCTGTTATATATATTAATTCAACAGATATTAATAGAAACCTTATGAAAGGATTAATATTGCACCTTCATGTTAGAGATGTTTTAACTGAACCACATATCAGACAAGCATTTTAAACAGAAATTTATACCCATCCTTTAAGGGTGAATGTTGCATATGAGATATAATACAGAACACTTACCAAGATCTATTTTGCTTTATACCACTTGCTATCTGTGCCAGCAATAGATACCATTTTGCTTTTGTTGTTTCTAGAAACTGTTTTTCATTTGTTTTCTCTATGCTTGAAAAAAACTTGTAGTAGATTTTTTTTTAATTCATAGATGTGTTTTTCATATCAGAGAAGTGTTTATATTTGTCCAAGAAAAAACAAGTTCCTTTTTCTTCTGCCATGGGCAGTTGATGGGATAACCCATTTGGTGGCAGGCTACAGATCCAAATCCTACTTTTACAATTTAATAACAATAAATTTAATATTCTTAATGATCTTCCTGGAATATGAAGACTTCTAGATTCCTAACATTAAAGTTATATAAAGTTACAATCACATAATATCTATGAATCTTGTTTTTAAATATGAGCGAAACAGGATCTATTAAAGTCTACTTTTCAGTTGTCTCCAAAAGCTCATGGGTGAGACAATGCAAGAATTTTCAAAGGTGAAATGAATACATTATTAAAGGTGTAACCTAATCAGTAGATTAAGCCACTGATATGGACTGGTTGGGTGGTAACTTCAGGCAGGTAGGCTGTTGCTGGAGATAGTCACTAGGGGTGTGATTTGGGGGTTTATTGTTTGCCTCTGGTGAGTTGAGTTCTCCATCTTCTTCCTGGTTACCATCCTGAGTTGCTTTCCTCCAACATGCCCTTTTACCAACAAATTCTGCCTCACCTTGGGCCCAGAGCTATAGAGTCTGCCAACCATGGACTAAACACCTGACATCATAAGTCAAAGTAAACTTTTTATCCTCTAAGCTGTTCTTGTTGGGTCTCTTGGTCACAGTGACAAGGAAAAAAAAAATCAGAAATCAGACTAACATAGAAATTGATCCTGAGAAATGGGGATGTTTCTGTGACTAACCTGACCATGTGGTTCAGAAACCTTTGTAGCTGATTTGTGAGGGGAAGAATTTTGAAAAATTTAGAGATACCAATTGTAAAACTTTTTGAATCTTGTAAGCAGAACTTAATGTGCAAGTATGGTGGAAGCCCAAAAGACCAGACTGCCAATAGTTCTATAGACAGTAAAGTCTGGGCTCATGAGATGGCAAAGGGTAAGGAAGACTGTATTGGAAATTGGACTTGAGGCCATTCATGTTACATTCTGGCATATAAATTTTCTACAGTTTGCCCATGTCTTGAGACTTTCTGTGAAACTGAATTTAATGGTGATGGGCTAATTAATCTGGTGGAGGAAATTTCAAGGCAGCACAACATTCAGCCAGTGACATGGATATTGATGGTGGCTTTTAGCTAAGTATTCTGATCATCAGAAGCAAAAAGCAAAGCAGAAAAATTTGAAAACCTTGAAATTTGGCCAGAAAACTGCAAGTAAAACTGAAGCTATGAAAACTTTGGTTGTTAAAGACATTACAACCACTACAAATATGCTAAGTACTTTGCACAGAAACAATAGGTAAGATGGCTTGAGATTATCTCTGGGATTGGCACGACCTCACCCATTTCAGGCCAGTTTGTAAAACCAAAAATTCCTTTGAAAAGAAACCATGAAGGTATCCTACTTGTACTTGGCAGGGTGGGGGTGGGGTGGCCTAGGAAGTTAGTGAAATAACTGCCTGAGCTCAGCTTCCCAGGCACTCAGAAGTGACAGCAGCTTCCCAGGAAGTTTGGCTTCTGCTTAAGATGGTGACTGATGTTGGCATCAACCACATGGTGTTGGTTCTGCAGGAATGCAGGATGCTAGAGTTAAGGAGTCATGGAGACTTCCCCTATAATTTCAAAGGAATCCTTGGGAAGCCAAGCAAAATGTAGCAGTGTCAGAATCACTGCAGGCTACCCCTGAGAGGGTGATATATGAAGAAGTGAGAAGGAAGCTCATACAGCAGTGGAGATCCCTGAGATTAAATGATACCAGTAATGTGGGGCATCTGCTGAGGAAAGTTGCAAGAAAGAAGCAGAAAAAAGGTCAAAAGATTTCATGTGGGTTGCAACTATCAAGGCAATGGGGACAGAGCTACACAAGCCCTTGGGAGGGAGCATCACAATGCCATGTGCCTCAGATGCTGGATGTAGAGCTACAGGACTTGTTTTCCAAGATGGATTTTGGTTTTATTTTGGTCTCCTCCCCGTTTTCTGAGTAGCTATTTCTCTCTTCTAGAATGGAAATTCTTATTCTGTGCCATTTTATGTTGAATATAAATAACTTACTCTTGATCTTTAGTTTCACAGGTAAGAGGAGTTTGACTTGAATCTCAACTGAGATTTTCTACCTGGACTTTTGGGTACTACTGGAACTGTTAAGACTTTGGCAACTTTTTAAAATGAACTAAATGTATTTTGTATTGTGATATGAGCACAAGCATTTGAGGGCCTAGGGTAGAATGCTATTGTTTAGATATAAGGTATCCCCCAAAAGTTCATGTGTGAGCTAATGTAAGAATTTTCAAAAGTTAAATGATTACATGTAAACTGATCAGTGAATTCCACTGATATGGATTAAGTAGGTGGTAATTGTAGACAGGCAGAGTATGAATAGAATAAGTGAGTTACTTCAGATGTGCTTTTGGGGTTTATATTTTGTTACTGGCTCCTGGTTTTCTCTCTACTTCCTGGGTGCCATGAGCTGAGCATCTATCCTCTATCACACCTTTCTGCCAAAATGTTCTGCCTCACCTCAGGTGCAGAGCAATGGAGTCTGGAGACCATGGGCTCTGAACCATAAGCCAAAATAAATTTTTCTCCTCTAAATTGTTCTTGTCTGGTATTATAGCCACAGCAATGAAAAACTGACTAAATAAAACAGGAACATCAATAATTAGACACCTTATTTTCATTGCCTTTATGTGTACTTAATATAGTTCTAATTCATCATGATGATTTTCTTTTCCATGTGCTACCATTTCAGAAACTAATAAAATCACAAAAAATTAATAACATTTTGAAGACTCTTTGGCCTCTTAAACATTCAATATTCAGGTTACAGATTGGCTTCCGCAATGATTAATTTTCTCCTCCAAACACCAAAAGTAGGTTATACTAGCTCATGGACAATAAATTATTTTACTCAGGAGAATATTTGCATTCATAATATCAGTCACATCTTCAGTTAA
Source organism: Glaucomys volans (assembly GCA_020662805.1). Classification (NCBI taxonomy): domain Eukaryota; kingdom Metazoa; phylum Chordata; class Mammalia; order Rodentia; family Sciuridae; genus Glaucomys; species Glaucomys volans. Next base: position 143,216 of record JAJEJO010050686.1, on the reverse strand, counting down.
TTCACTCTACAAATTCTTCTAATGTGTACTTTCATAGAAGAAATCTTTACCATGGATTATAATATTATAATATTCTCCTTCCACATTACTTCCCAGAGATTTCAAGACTAAATTTCTTTTTATATTGAACTCACTGATACTATATTGTCCTTGGGAACTTAACTTGGTAATTTAAAACCTTTGCAGATGTTTTATCTACATAAAACAAGCAATTTATTGATTCAAAACTATAACTTGCCAAAATTAAATTATTATTCCTTTAAATATAAAGCAATTAAGCTCCCAAATAATTTATTTTCGGTAATCTCACAATAGATCAAATAATTTAAACAGTGATTATCACAAGTAATTGCATGATTAAGAACAATTAAATAATTATCATAGTATAGTTTTCATAAAATTTCAGATTTAGTACAGAATATCACAAATATTCATAAATATATTCATAAATATTCTATAAAAATTCCTTATTATGAAATCATTGTTTAAGGAGTGTTACTGTATTTCTATTATAGTCATTAAAAAGATTTTAAAAATGAGAAATCATCTGAAACAAAATGTAAAACTGTTGCATTTCTGTAAGATATACCTTGAAAATCTGAAATACTTTCAAATCTTTGACAAAGTTATACATTTCATTTCACAATAACTGTCTATTAATATGATAAGAAGCTAATAAAGACACAACATACAAAGAAATGGATGCATGAAGGATTGAGTTATAAGCATGTACTCATATTTGAATTGATATTTCTTTCCCAAAATCACAGTAAAAATAAACATTAGAGCAGACAGATTACAGTTGAAGATTAGTAAGGAATATATGTGGCAATAAAAATATTCTTATTGGGCAACATAATCTATCATTTTTCATGAAAACATGTGTTAAGAACCTCAATTCACATGTTAAAGTCATATTAGCATGTATTTACTAAAAGCAGTATGTATATATGCTGGCTACTGCAAATGAAAAGAAAAATCTAAGACGATTTTAAACTTGGAGAAATTAAAAATCTGTTAGAATGTTAAGTCAAATATACAGATGATCATAATTTGTACTAGAATATACTGCCTTGAAATGAGGTATAAATGAAATCCCTTTGGGAGAGGTTTTTGTCTTCGAATAAGAGTCATCTTTCAGAGGGGTAGGTTGAAAATAGAAGATGGCAGCAATTGTGGGCATAGAAGCCTTACAGAAGAGGTAGTCAATACTGTAGAAATCACTGGAGATAAGAAGTCAAGATAATCTATTGGATTTGCCAATTAGGAGTCCATTTTGAGACAGTATTTTGTTAGAGACAGGTAATGGAAATTTAGTATATGGATTGCAGGCACACACCCAAAAATGATCGACCTTCTTTTCTCTGCTGTTGGTCTATCTTTTTCCAGCCTTATCAGAATTGAAATTTATTAATGACCCTAATTCAAGCACCAAATTGAAGTAAAGAGATTATTGGAAAAATAGTAGCTCCTACAACCTTTTATAAGCCTACATTTTACAATAAACATTTTTTTCTGCAATGAACTTTTCAAATCACTAAAGATTAAATATGAAGTATATATTCAGAATTCTGTCTTACAAGAAGCTACCGTTCTTGTAGGAACCAGGAAGTAAGCAATTAAACAGATATTACATGTAAGTCTAAAAAACAATGCCAAGGCTTTTCCTAGAATTTCTTAGAGATTAAGTTTGAGCAGAGTTGGAAAGAAAGTCTTCTCTGAGAAAAGAAAGTTATATTTCAGCTCAGTTTTGAATGAAGAGTAGACATTATGTATGTAAAGTGGGAGGGGGATTATAGCATTCAGAGGCTACAACTCATGCAAAATTTTGAAATGCAAAGATGCACAGTTATTTAAGAAACTGAAAGCAAAGCATGATGGGTGGAGCACAGTGTGCAAAATGCTGAGAGAAGTATGGGTATTTGAAGCTATAGACAAGAAAATTGTTCAAGGTCATACAGGTTATGTTAGAAATTATATTATTTATCTGAAGAGCAACTCAAAGAAGTCATTAATCAGTTTGCATTTCAAAAGTTAACTGTTTTTACAGTAGGGAGAAAAGATGGGAGTAGGAATAAGTACTGATAAATTAAGAACTTCAAATGTGAAAAACAATTACTAAAGTGTCCAGGACAATGTAAGTTGGCCTGGTGTAATTATTTATATTATCCTTTTCATTTTCATAAATGTCCAGATTTAAAGAATTGATTATAACTGTCAATATGAGAAGGTTTTGTGGTTATCAGAAACTATTGATTAAAGATGACATCAGGTAGGTGAATTTAAGATGTATTTATGTGTTGAATGTCAGGATTTGAAGGGAATATAGGAGTGAGAAAAAAGAATAAGTCAGCAATGATGTCTAGGAGTCTAGCTTGCACAACTGCTAGAGAGGATAGTCCATTCACCAAGAATACTGAGGGAAAGTGGAGATTTGCTGCTCTGTCAGGAGCAGAGAGCAAGACGAACTGTTTATGATGCATTGAGTTTTGTCTGTGAAACATCCAACTGGAAATGTCAAGCAGATAAATGGGCTTGATACCCCAATGACAGTTCTGAACTGTATTTCTAAACAATAATTGAAAATGAAGTATGGAGTGGAGTCTCTTTGAAAGAGGTTGTTGGCTAAGAAAAGGACAGAGACCTGGTAGTAAAATGTATTGCACTGGGTTAGCAAAATGCATGAAATGATACCTAAATAGGATAAGTACAGAGAAACAAAGAATGTGACACAATCCTCCACAATCCTATGGAAAAGACTATTTCAAGAGGAAATAATAAAACAACTCCATTATATTTCTAAGAGTTATATTTGATGAGGCCCAGTGGACTTAAAAGTCTAAATAAAGGCTAGGGAAACCTTTGACATCTTTACAGACAAATGAAATTTATGTTACATAGGAAGAAAAATAAAGCCTATGAAGCAATTACTCTTTTAATCCTCATTAAATATTCCTACATATAGTTTCCTATCATTTCACATTACCTTTTCCCTTGCTACTTTTGTTATTTCCTCCTTTTCATTCAGAATGTGTTATCCTCAATATTTTCAACCATTTCAATAATACAGTAAAATCATGACTGATGTCCTTGTTGTGGTATTAGTGCATTGAAAATTTCTAACCGTGGGCAGCCACACAAATGCTTTCCTCTGAACTGCATATTACATGAGGAAGTAAAATCATCATACTAGTATAATAGTTCATCCATCAAATATTTGCAGGCACTTGTTATGTGCCATGCAGTACCATATACAACCGACTCTAAACCATGAGCAGCTGAGCAGAAGGAACTTTATTCTAATGGTGAAAGCATTAGACCTGGTAAGTGAGAGTTCCTAGATATTTATATTTTGTAGAGTAAAATATCTCACTCTTGGTTCAACTAAAACTTTCTTTGTCACATCAGAATAGGTACCTACTTCATTAATAAAATGAGTACTTTACATCAGCTAAAAGAAGTTTGGAAAAATTACTAATGTATTTGGATTATCCACTGAGATTCAAAATAATATTATGAATTTAATCACAAATCAGCAGTACGCTACAAAAATTCAGCTAAAACTTTACTAGTGGTTAAGTAATCCGTTATAAAAATAATTGAAAATTAAAATGTAAATTGCTAATGATTGATGACCAAAAATAGAGTAACAATCATTGTTGTGGGGGTGGAGACGAGACCATGAGTACAATTGGGGGTAAATACTGAATTCTGCAATTCCCTTACACAATCTTTCTTGCCAGACGTTAATAAACTAAATCTAGTAAAACAGAAAATTGCCAACTAAACAAACAGATAAAGGTTAAAATGTACTCTTTGTACTCTTATAATCTTTAAAATATGGTGATCAAGGTCAATTTCTATTTCTTACAATTTAGAAAAATCTAATTTACATTTAAATTGCTTTTGACAGAGTTTCAAAATCATATAATGATGTTTGGAAAAATGTCAATATCAAGGATCAACAAAAATGATGTGTATAAGTGTATACACACATACACAGTGTATACAGTGATGTATTTAAGTGGCACTAGGGGAGAACATGGTATTATAGACAAAGAAATTGCTTAATAATCCAGGAATTCATTGTTAACAGTCATTTAAAAAGTCATTCAAAAATATTTTCATCTTTATATGATTTATTCTTTATATATGGACATATAACAGTTGTGCTATTCAGAAACCACTTGAGTGTCTTCCTTTCAAAGTATTTTATTTTTCCTTTATAAAATAATGCAAAATCATGCAAACATGTAGAAGAATCTCAAAAACATTAGACTGAATGACATGTCTTGTATAAAAGTGATAATGTTCAATTCCAAGTCTACAAGTCCAGAGCAAGAAAAATTAATCATGGGTGATAAACAGGTATAATAATGTCTCTATCCCAGCACTTGGGAGGCTGAGACAGGAGGATTGCGAGTTCAAAGTCAGCCTCAGCAACTTAGTGAGGCCCTAAGCAACTCAGTGAGACCCTGTCTCTAAATAAAATATAAAACAGGGCTGGGGATGTGACTCAGTAGTGGAGTGCCCCTGGGTTCAATCCCCAGTACCAAAATAATAATAATAATAATAATAATAATAATAATAATAATAATAATGTCTCTAACTTTGAAATGCTTTAAATAACAAACCAATAAATGGATTTACATATTGTTAGATGATAAAGCAAAGTAAAATGTTACTTGTCAATTCTCACCAGTAGGATGTGAGTGTTTGAGGTGCATTTTTTCAATTTTTCTGTATATATTTTTAAATGTCATAAAATGCTGAAAAATTTAATAAAGAGTAAGAAATAAACTCTTGATAAACTGTTTATGCTTATACAAAGACACTGTTAAATAATAAATTCTTAAAGGACTGAATAATTGGAATTGAGTTGTCTATGTATTCTTTCTGGGTTTTCTAGAAAACTCTAAGCTTGGAAATTAATTTTAATTACATCTGAATGGTAGAGGGCATAGGATGTCTGATGGAAGTAAAATCATATGCTTACTACATAAGTATAATTCAAATCAAAGTTAAATTTATGATAAAATGTACAGAACATGGACTCAAAAGGGGAAAAAAGATCAAAAGTGATTGCATGTGAAAAAAAGAATATGAATGAAATGGAAGTAGATTCAGAACAAAACATGACCAAGAAAAGAGACCTCCCACCAACTTCACATAGTAGAATTTTTACATACAGCACAGAATATAAAAGCAGCCATGTTCTTCCAACTAAGGTTACTCTACAGACCGTCTCAGACCTCCTAGAAGAAAATCATGTCTGTCTCCCTGAGATCTAGCTCAGAAGCAGATACCATAGGTTCTGACTTCTTCCCTTAACTCTGGAGAGAGATGTGCTCTTAATTTTTCCTGAAAAATTCATGCTATCTTGGCACATTTTGATCATGAACTGTTACAAAACTACTGAAAGATAGAACTTTTTCAAATTTACACAACCTCAATGTACATGATTATGTTACAAAAATCACTGAGCCAATGAAATGGAATTGAGAATTTCAGAGAGAACCACAAGAAAGACAAAACATCTTTAAAGATCATTCAACTGCCACCAATTAGAATTTCAGGAATTTATCCTAAATTACCATTATATTTGCATTATGTATTTATTTTCAGATCATTTACTCTTTCCTTACTCTTCTCATGTCTGGAAATCACAGAAAAACATTGTCTTAAGGAGATTTTCAATGATTATTCTGTATTTTGTGAAGACACACACTGAAGTTTGTGATTTTTCTGATATGAAAGCTGTCAGAGTCTTAAATAAAATCCTGTTTTTTATGACCTGCTGTCTATTCTCTAAGGCAATATAAAAGGATGTAAGGAACACACGATAATGGGCCTTTTATGATTTTTCTGTCCATTATACAGTGAATGCTTAGCATTTCACCAAAGCAAAGGCTTGCAGTTAGAATCCTAATGAGTTAAATATTCTTCATTACTATGAGCACTTACATATTTTTCTGTATATAGAAGTTCAAGGTAACCAAACTACTGAAGTCATATTTATGAGAGAGGGAAAAAGAAGAAGAAAATGTAAACATATTGTGTATAACAGTGATAAATAATAAGTTTCAAACAGCTGCTGTCTCACAATTTCAAAAAGTTACTTCATGCCAAGGTCACTGCATATGAAATTATTGGCATCTTTACTGAAACCCAGCACTTCTTGCATAGAAAAGCAGTAAATCCATCTCAGAGAGTGATTGGGAAGCTAAAGCAGAGATGCAACATCTGTCAAGTAGTTTATGCATCTGGCCTGCAGAAGAGGTTTCTTATTTTCAAAAAAGGAAAGTTTTACCAGACTGTATGTGGGAAGAAAGATGGGCCTTACAATATATCTTTAGATAGATGGCAAAGAAATTGAAAGCAAAATTGTATTTATATCTCTTTTCCTACAACAGACTAAAATGTATTTAGGAGGAGGATTCATCATTAACTGAACAAAATTTTACCCACATTCAACTGTTGATTAATAGGCCAATGTAACTTAGGGAGTGAGTCTGTGTCTTAGGCTTGAAACTATTAGTAATTCTGACTTGCATTCATGGGAGCATTTAAAAAGTATGCTTATTAAATACTTACATGATTTAATCCTAAAAAATAAAGATAGCAAGATATAAGAGGATTGAATTCCTAGAGTAATTAAACCAGAAAACAAAATATTATGGGAAAACAAGATCATTCTTATGTAAGAGAATTGAGACAGGATTATATTGAGAACAATATTTAATCTTAAAAATAAATGTAATTACTATAGAGTGGGGTATTTACAGGGGGGAACAAATTATGACCTAAAAGTCTTGAGTGAATGCAAATTCAATATGGTGTCCATTTGATATTGCAAATATATCTTCAAATAAAACATATTAAAGAAAAAAGGAAGTAAATCCATTGTTCAATGGTAGTACTATTCATACTCAGTATTCCTTGCCACATCTTAAGGGAAGCATCAACTATTGGATACTGAGTGTAGTGTTAAAATGTCTACAAAAATGGAGTACAGAGAAACACTAGTCTAAAACATCTATTTAATACAGAAATAGATCTAACATAATGATGTATTATTTCAATCTGTAATATGTGACAAGGTTTAAAACATTCATACCAAGAGATTACAGAAAATTTAATCTATTTTCTCATTTTAGGGTCAGAGATCTATCTATTCTTGGATGATATGTAGTAATTTAGTAGAAGCAGGGGATAGAAAAATAAGAGGAATTGTTTGGGAACAAGTGGAAGAAACATTTAAGAGTAATGTGATTATCAATGATAATGGTGCCAAGATTTTAGGAAGCTTTAAAGGAAATTCAAAATTCTTGATAAAAGACATCACTCATCTCTGGTGCCTTAAAAAGAGAGAACAAATCAAGTTTGACTATCAATAACATATTTAATTTTAAGACAAACTGAATGGATATTCAAAATAATCTGTTTTTGAGAAAACATCAATAAAAGTAAGATTTTAAATTATAATTAATAAGGACTAGCAAAAATAAATAATTTTTCAAGATAAAATATAAATATACCTCTAAAAACCAAATCATTACTTTTTGTCTCTCCATGTTAATTACAAAAGTAAAATAAGAACTAAAACACAACATTTTTGCTTTATTTGTACATTGTTCAAAAAGAAAAAATGAAGAGCTATGACTTTACTTTGGACATCTTGGACTGCTGAAATGTAAAATGCTGTCATAATAAAATCACTATGAATGTTTCTTAAATAGGTTTGTCCTTTTAAAAGCTTGAATGATTTGATAATAGTTGCAATCATTGGTTCACATCTGCTAATGTTTTATGGAGAGATAACCAAAGATTAATCAAAATTTTAACAGCTGTCATACTACTGAGAAATATGGAAAGGTATAGCAGTGCAGCAATGCATATAAAATACAAAAAGAAAGTGTTCTGCTAGACTATTACTGGTAAAAACTGAAAAATACAGGGTCTTTTGCTTTGACCTCACTATTTGACTATTAATATGGAATAAAATCCTACAGATCTTAAATCATCAATTCGAAATTAATCTTCTCTAGTAGAATCATTTTACCTGGGTTTGCATGAATTTTACTAAATAATAGCTGCATCTTTTACCTTATCATTACCAAGAATTTTTTTTAAATCCTGTCTATTGCTGGAACTTTATTTAATTAGGAAATGATTTTAAAAATGGTATTTAAAAATTAGTATACATATATATATATACATTTATTAATTTTTAAAGTTCAATGCTTTTGAACTTTATGTATGAGGCCTAACTCTATAGGAAAATGCTATTATAAAATTTTTACTCAGTGTACAATAAATCAAGAACAGTTATGTACATAAAATTATCAGCTTAAAATATTAGCATATATATTGGGTGAATAGTGTTATTTTCAGAAATAATATTTCAGTATAAAAATATGGTTCTAAAATTATGAGATAATACTATATTTTGGGAATTATACTAATTGCCATTTAAAGAAAAATTACAAATACTCCCATGGTTATAGAAATTATATTTCTTTCTTAAATGATAGATATACCTACTAAAATGAAAAGGTTAATTTAGGAAGCAGTTATTTTCATTTACTTGGATATCATTCCAAAATCACATGATATATAAATTTGACAATACTTTATGAAGAAATAAAAAAGTAGTCTTAAATATACAGAAATAAAATTTTAATTTACCCAAATATAGGGTAATTTTTCTGCAATACAGAAATGCTAATTAATTTCATCCAAGTAGAGTTTCAAAAATTAATAGTATAATTCATTATGGCTTTCAATCCCTGTAACTTCAGCATTCTCACCTGAGAACACATCTTTTCCCTTCTTGTGTCTCAGTTATAACAAGTTACAACATAAACCATTTCTAGCCTCAGTACCTTTGCACTGCAGACTATGATGCAAATCTCTCCCCTGGGCTCCTCTGATGGATTGCTTTTATATTCTTAAAACTTAATTTCAAATATGACTTCCTTTGATGGGGTTTCACTGACCACCTAATCTAAATCACTTTGTATCCATCCAGCCATTGTAACATTTTCACTACATTCATAAGTATTTGTGTTTGTGTACATCTCTGTAAATATGATCAGTCCTTTTTGTTATAATATGTTTCTATACTATATGTGTTTTTATTCTTAGAAAAGACAAATACATCGTCAGCTGCATAAAAATGAAAGTTGATTTTTTTTCCCCTACATTTTAAATAGTAAGAAAGTGTGGTAATAGCAATGTGTAGTTGCATTTTATTTTTTAATGGCTTATAAATATTTTTCAAGCCCAGTAAATTTATGGTAAAATGCAATCCAGCAGTAGGATCCTTAAGTGTTGCTACTTGGTAGTATTTAATGATAGTACTTAGTCATTTGGAACATTAGTAGTTTTAAGAAGAGTCTATTCCTAATACCTTGGGTTTACAAACACCTCTTCAAATATCTGAGTAGTCAGGTTAATATTGATGCGTAGGGAGACCCAGGACATCAAGGGGTGTTAAAATGGGTATGATTAATACTCCACCACAAAGTTGAAACTTTGAACAAAGTATGTACTTTCCAGTTGACTGGTCATTTACATAGAAGTTTAATACTATTAATACTTAACTATATAAGCAAAATTGCAGTGCCTGCTCCTGTCCTCATGGTTCCCCTGGAAAATATGGTAAGGATCCCTGGCCAAAGAAGGGACTATAACCAGGTGTGGTAGTGCCAACCCCTAGTCCTAGCAGCTCAGAGGTTGAAACTGAAGGATTCTAAAAGTTCAAATCCAGTCCCAGTAATTTATGGAGGCCCTAAGCAACTTAGTAAGACCCTGACTCAAAAATAAAAGAACTGGAGATGTGGCTCAATGGTTAAGCACCCCTGGGTTTAATCCGTGCAATCCATGGTACCAAAAGAGAGAGAGGAGAGAGAGAGAGAGAGGGAGAGAACTGGATGTATAATAATAGGTCCTCTACATTCTAAGTAAGATTATAATAATCTGATGACATAAAAAAGAGGCCATTGGCACCCTAATAGTGACTTCTCATCAAGCACAGATAGAGATAAATTGTCCATCAGCAGGTTCTAGGCAAAGCAACAGGAATACATGTGGAGGACAGATCCTATTGCCTCAGCTTTTCTTGAGGCAGCCTTTCTGTTTCTTTCTGTAAGGATCAATTTGATGATAACATCATTTATGTGAATGGCCAGATATCTGAGGTCTAAGCAGCATTCATCTTAATAGAGTTGACCAGGCACTTAGCAATATGGACAGTCAATGCCTAGGGTATGTCATTGATGATGAGGCACATACGAGTTTGAAATTGCTAAACAAAGTAACTCACCAGTCTTGGAATGCCATCAGTTAAAATGGATAACAGGAAACTTTTCTGGCAGGCTCCAAAGAGCAAATAATACTAGAAAAGAACTTCCTTCATTAAACAACTATAAAACTGAGTCTGGAATTTTTGAGAAAACTTGTTTTGGCATTGGACACTTTTAGAAAAAAGGAAAATCTTCAGGAGAGTTTCATGTTCAACTAGGCTTTTGCCCTGTCAGGGAGCTGACAGGAGCCTGTTAGGAGAATATAGTGTCTCACTAAACTGAAGAGGCAGAAATCGGAATTCTGGGTTATAGAAGCAACTAGAAGGTATAGGTCAAGGTATCAGAAAATGAGAAATTGAAGCAGAACTATATATGCACTAGATGAGGCTATCTGCCATGTGAAGCATGACAGAATGGCCTAGTAAACAAATTTCAGTTAATATTTCAGGATAACATCCCAGAAATCTTGCTAAGATACCTAGCCCAAATCATATTCTAGAGCCAACCTGAGCTCACCATCATGCCCTGATCAGATCCAAAGGAGGGAAAGAATATGAAGCTTAGCTTATACAATGTTAGAGGGATTTAGAAAACTCCTTAAGTTTTTCACTGATTTGCCCACAAATAACCACAATATCAAGAATACACAAGTTTTAAGTTTTCTAACCCATAATTTAACTACCTATGAAGGAGGATAGTAGAACTTTAAAGTTGCCAGAATTCAAATCTCAACAGTATGTCACCCACCCTATGTGACAACAACAAGAAATTATATTAAACATGAAAAGGATCATGAAAAATGTGACCCACGAATTGAAAATTACAGCAGTCACTATGAGGTAAACTAAACATGTTAGTCAGTTTTCTGCTGCTGTGACAAAGTATCTAAGATAAATTAAAAGGAGGAAAGATGATTTTGGTTCACAGTTTCAGAGGTTTCAGCCCATAGTCACTTTGCACCCTTGCTTGGGCCTCTCATGAGACAGAATCATGGCAGGGAAACCATAGAAGAGCAAATCTGCTTACCTCATAGCAAGGAAGCAAAGAGAAAGTTTGCTTTTATTTGGAAAAAAAAATCCTCCCTCAAAAACCATTAAGCTATGAATCCATAATTGGATGAGTTCAGTTATAAGAGCCCTCATGATCTAATTATATCCCAAGATCCCACTTCTGTACTGCTGCACTAGGGACCAAGCCCTCAAATCATGTGCTTTCAGGGGATACTTAATATCTTATAAACCATAGCACCACATATGTCACCTATGTGTAGCAGACAAAGATTCTAAATAAGCTATGTTAAATATACTTGAAGCTGAAAATAAAATGGAATCTTAGTAAGTGAAGAGAAAGGGAATGGAATGGTTTAGATATGAGGGGTCCTCCAAAAGTTCATGTGCAAGATGATGGTGAGAATTTTCAGAAGTGAAATGATTAAAGTACAAGAGGTATAACCTAATTGGTGGATTAATCCACTGATATGTATTAATTGGGTGGTAACTGTGGGCAGGTAGGTGTGACAGGAGGAGAAAGATCACTGGGATTGTGCCTTTGGGGTTTATATTTATACTGGGTTAGCAGAGCTGTCTCTGCTTCCTTATGGCCAAGTCCTGAGCTGCTTTCCTCCTCCACATCCTTCTGCCATGATGTTATGCTTGACTTTGGGCCCAGAACAATGGAGTCAGTCATCTATGGAATTAGACTTCTGAAATAGTGAGTCAAATAAACTTTTCTTTTACTGAAATTGTTCTTATCAGGTCTTTTGGTCTCAGCAGCAGAAAAGCTGACTAAACCAGAGAGCCTCAGCAAGAAGTGGAAACAACAAAAATTCCTAATGTTGAACAGAAGTTTTTAATAGTTGAAATGAAAAAAAAAAATCACTCATTGGGCTTAACAGAAAACAGGAGATAGTGGAAGAAATAATTCATGAACGTGAAAACTGATCAATAGCAATTATTCAAAAGAAAGCACAGTGAAAAATTTTGAAGAAAAACTCTCAGAACTTCAGTGACCCATGGGACACTGTCAAAGGGTATAAAGAACTAGACTCTGATATAAAGCACAAGGAGATTTGCACAGAAAATACTTAAAGGAAATGTCAGAAATTTTCCAAGGTTTGGGGAAAACATGAGCTTATACAATCAAAGCTCAGCATATTCAAATGATGAATAAAGCCATGAAAGGATATTAAATTTTGTCCAGTGATTTTTCTATGAAAAATCTATTTTCCTAGTGAAATAAAGGGGGAAAATATGACAAATACAATGGATGTAAAAACAAACAAACAAACAAACAAACAAACAAAAACCTCTGGACAGAATGCCTGTTTCTGAGTTAAAAAAAGAAAACTAAAAGAAATAAAATACTCTTAACAAACCAGAACTGGAAATAATTTACTCAATATAGTATTAGCTTAAAAAAAAAACAAACTACACCTTACTTCATGTTTACAAGTGAAATATTGAAAACTTTTCCTCTAAGATTAGATGTGTCTTGGGATACACTACAGCTGTAATTCCTTATGGTTCACAATTCACATCTGTATTTTTACAGCTGTGGAAAGCAGTATCATTTTTTGTATATTCTACATATATAGTCTTGAAACCATTTAGTTTTTCATGAAAAACTGTGGAGTATTTCAAAAAATATTCCTTTAACTAACTTATTAAAACTTCTCAGTGTTTTTAAAAAAGATTAGAGATAGATATACACCTAGTGGATATTATTTTTGATTATTATAAGTAGGTATAGCTGAGTACTATAATTCTTAGTAAAGACTACACATCCTAAAAAAAAAGTATCCTTTGTCATTCATAATGTTCTGATTTAAATAACTTCTCTAAAGTTAATTATATAGATGCCTACCAGGCTAAGTTTACTGGTGGTGGTACCTCTTAGAATCAGATATCTGGTACATGCAGTAAGCAAAGAAATGCAATCAGCAATTGTTACAGACTGCTATTTTACTCAAGCTAAAATATGACTGAGTTTGTGCATTACAGTTTTCTGTACAAGTCCATATCCCCTATCATAGCATTGAAGCAAAACACAACTCTTGTTTTCATAAACATGGTATGCATATTTATCAAGTATGAATCATAATCCCATACTAATTATGTGGACACACATCGTATAATTTTAGAATCAAGTGATCAAGTGCAAATCCCCTGCATCTGTGAGAAGCAAAGTATTTACATTTCCAGTTTAAGACTAGAAAGAGGTAGCAATCAAGATCCAAATCTAGGCCATTGCACTTCCCACAGTATATTTCAACACTGATGAAAGTTGATTGTATGATTTTTGAGAGCATTGAATACTGAGATGGAAAAGGAATTCCCTAGGAAAATAATGAACTGAGATGATAAATATAACTGGAGAAATATTTAAAAGTTGCTTGAAAATTAAGAATTCTGAAGAATTGTAGCTAACTTTACCTAGTTTTTTTTTTTTTTTTTTTTTAACCTCAGGGGCGCTTAACCACTGAGTCACTGGGCCATGTCCCTGACCCTTTATTATATTTTATTTAGAGACAGGGTCTTGCTGAGTTGCTTGCTTAGGGCTTCACTAAGTTGCTGAGGCTGGCTTTGAACTTGTGATTTACCTAGAAATATTAAGAACATGAGAGTGTGAACATTTTGTGAGAAAATATAAGATGTTGTAGAGAAGACCAAGCAGTGCTCTGGATTAAGAACAACTTGATTATACCAAGATTGAACTCCTTCTTTGAAAAGTAAGGAAATATTATTGTCAGAAAATGCAACTCAAGAATCTAAGTAAATTTCTAGAGTTTTTATGGGATATTTGCTGCCTTTTTGTTTTGAAATCTCAAAAATCTTTGGAAATTGTAAAACTCAAGGATTTTTCTCAAGATATTTCTCTCTGAGTATCTTATAGATCTCCAATTAAATCTATCATATGTATTTACTGTTGCATTTAGTAGTAAATTTATTAAATCCTTTAATTTTATATAATATGTGAAAATTTTGTTATGATTCCTGCATACAAAGGAAACTGATAATTTCATTTTTTCGATGATTTTGTTTCTTCCAAACGCCAGAGGCATCTTTACATATAATTCATTGAACTGTTGCAGAATGACTGAATGAGCAGCTCTTTCTTCTAGTACTATAAAGCCTCATAGGCATTTTTAACCACTAAAATCACTTAACAGCTACTCCTAAACTATGATCTATTTGTTGCTAAAATTATTTTAGTTAAGACCTCATTCATTTCATTTGTTTAGTCCAGTTTCTTTGGATAAAAATAAAAGTAGTTCTCTGAAATTTCTTTTGAAAATTATAAATATGCAGCAAGGTCATTTTTCTTGGCAGAGTTTGTTGTGAATAAATTCTTAGCTTCTGGCAAACTATTTCCAAGACATTTCAGTGACCAAAACCACATCTCAAAAGCAGTAGGAAGGAGGAATTAGTAAGTTAATGGTTCATTCAGAGTATTAATTCACAAGTTAATTATTTGTTTAAATTAACATATAAATTCAACACATTATTAAAGTGTCTTGCTAGTTGTTTTGGGGAATCAAATAAAATATTAGAGTCATATATTTATTTTCATTTACTAATAGTCCCTAGAGTATACTTTTATTGCATAAGGTAAATGATTTATGAATTTTAAAATATTTCCAGGTGAATTCTGTTGATTAGAAGTGATATTTAGGGATGTCTCTCTTGCTAATCATGGCTAACACAGTATCCAGCATGTGCGAAGGATGCAATATAATTTTTTAATAAAAAAATCTGGAAGTCAGAAGAAAACAGAAAGATGTTCCATATCACTATAAGTAAATTTCCTTTTCTTCAAGGAGCCAATTTTCGGCAGATGAGGAAGACTATGATGTGTATATTAATAACAGTCATTTCTCAAAAATAAAGTAGCAGAAAAAATGTTTCCATCTCTTTCCAGAGGATTACTTGTCCAGTTTTATTTAGAACAGACTTTGGGTCAATGAGCAATTACAGAAATTATGGTTTTATTTTTAGGAGTTGCTGTATGATATTATTGAAAAAATTTGACATTGAAATAATACCATCGGTGGAGAGAGAGTTATAAAATGTCTGTGTGGTCTGAAGCAAGGCCCCATCCCAGGACCTACTTCATGAAATAATTTTTTTAGTACTATCATGCTCTAGAAATATCAGCTTCAAAATAAAGACATTTCTGCTTACTTTTTCCAGGAAAAGATAATTTTCCAGACAGGATCATTGATGCAAAGTAATTTCCTATATCCTACATTTATTCATATGTCTAAGCATATTTTTCAGTAATCAAATATTCGAAATATAATGACTGTCATGAAAACAGAAAAACAATGATATGTTTTAAATAATTTATAATCTATTTTATATGACAATGAAAATAATAAGACACATATACTTTTATTGGACAGTGAGAGGAAAAAAGGAACTACCACAGAGAAAATTAGTAATGAAAGGATAACCAGAGGACCTAGGAGTCACACTATTTTATTTCATAAATAAATAAATGACAAACTATTTTGCATATTTTATTTCATTAGTTTTTAATTATTTCATGACATTGTAAAAAGAAAGTTCCCTTATAATGTTTTCCACTTCCAATCCTTTTTTAACCATCCTCATGCCCATGTGAGGGAAACTCACATTTAAATGAATAGAAAGTAGAAAAATAAAATATTACCATAGTCTTGAAAAATAAGAATGTATTTAGAGAAAAGATTTAAAAGAAATGAGTAATTTAAATTATTTAACCAAAATACTGTGCCAACTACATACAGTAAATATAACTACTTTTACTTATAACAGCATCACTATTTAACAAAGAAATTAACCAATAAAATATTTTAAAATGTTTGAGTCTACCTATTTTTTGGGGGGTGGAGGGTACTGGGAATTGAACTCTGGGGCACTCAACTACTGAGTCACATCCCCTGCCCTATAAAATATTTTATTTAGAGACAGGGTCTCAGTGAGTTGCTTAGTACCCCGCTTTTACTGAGGCTGGCTTTGAACTTGCTATCCTCCTGCCTCTGCCTCCAGGTGTGCCTCACTGTGCCCATCTGCATCTATCTTATATAGTTTATCCTTTGCTGCATTTTCAAACAATGAATGAAGAGAATATAAAAAATGATGACAGTTTACATGCACAATAATAATCATTCTTTTTCATTAATTCAATAGTATTCTTGTGATCTTCTGAATATCATACGACTATTTTTTCCATTATCATATGACCAGTTTTCTATGACCAGGAGTTATTCTATGATATTCAATTGTTTAATCACTTTCCATAAGCTTAATATTTTTACTGTTTTCATTGCACTAGTTTCTTTCTTTGCCATCTATTTTAATTTTTTTTTGTAAGTTGAATAAATAAATTTAAAAACTTTCAGAATTTTTATGACTGTATTGGTCTTTTATTTTAAAAAGCATATTTGTTGCTTACAGATGGAAACTTGGTATGTTTTTACAAAGAAATAACTACAGCTGTGAGGATTTTTTAATATTAGAGGGTAAGACATTCACACAGAAAAGGAGCATTGTGGAGAAAAAAAATCAAACACAAAACAAGAAACACTTAAATTACAGGTCGAGCTGAAGGGATGCAGACAGGAATACATTGCCAGTAATATGGGAAGGAGTACAGCAAATATTGTGGCAGGTGATATTAGATCAAGCAAATCTCAGGAGTAAACTATTCATGGTGACAATGTATAAAGTGAAGTTTGGGACCCTTTACAAGCACAGAGTAAACATAAGTGTCCTAGTTTAAAGTAAATAGTCCTATCACAGAAGGCAGAAATAGAAAACACCATAGAGCAGGAAAAAGAAATCAATTACCTTTGGGAAATCCAAAAGTGTTATTTCACTCTGCAATCCTCTCCTAAGCAGAACAGAATCTAGTCTCAAAATCTCAATAGCTAAGAATTATCACTTGTTTCAGAGAATGAAAAGAAACTGGCAATTTTCAATAAAACACTCCTTTTACAAATGAATCCATTTAAAATTTGTTTATGAAGACATGTTTACATTAGCACTCATTTCAAGGGGCAGATTTATTCAATCTCAGCAACATTTTTCTCTTTTTCTAATGTGCCCCTTCATCAACAGTACCAAGACTCAAAGACATTACACAGATTTTGAAATGTATATTTTGGCCTTTATTTCTTTGTCTTTTACAATATAAAATATAGAGCCTGTGGGGATGTAGGAAGAAACCACTGAGGTATATGTCACCCTAGGCTGTAGAATAGTACAATCCTGAAGTCCACGCAGGGTTGATCACTCCTGGGGGCACACTCTCAGGTGACTAGACCACCCACTGGCCATTGCCTCAGTGGAGATTCACCCATCCTCCCCTCTTTCCTCCTCCATTTGCAAAACTGTGTAATTCCTAATTGGACCATCTTCACAAGATATCATGTTGTACTACCGGTTTCTTTGTTCTCAAACTCTCCTCTTCTATAAAGGAATTATACTTCCTTAATAAAGTTGACAGAACCTGTCTCCCGGAGGTGTTGGATACTCCATCAGCCTTACCCCTCCAGACAGGAAAACACCCACATAGGCACACGCGAGACCACAAGAGCCTATATATGTAAATTATGAACACACATTGTTCTTATGTATACCTATGTATAACACAAAGTTTGCAAATATAGCTATTCAAGTACACATGCGTGTGTGTCTATGAAATGTGAACCTATTCTGCCTCTCATTATTGACCCTGAAAATTCAAAGACAAATTATGGTAAGGAACAGTGTTTTACTACTAAACTTCTGGGTAGATGAGTCCATCAACAAAGGTTTACTAAGAGCCTGCTCTTTTGATTCTAGAGGCAGTCAGGGTTAGAATGTGAGAGGAAGTTGGTCAGTTTGCTCCAACATTATAAGGAAACTACTTGATATTGAGTTTTGGTGAGGAATAATACTATTTTAAAATATGAACTTTCAGATATGTTCAAAATGAGTACAGTAGTTTTCAGAAAAAAAATTTATTGTATCAACAGTGATGTCCATTATGTGACTTAAATGTGTTGTAAAACATTAAAAACCCTTTGGAGTGCACATCTAGCTTGTTCTTCCTTATGTATTAAAATTATATGTATATTTACATATATGTATTTGCATTTATTTGTATAATCTCACATATTTATATTATTTACAAATATATAATTTACATGTAAATTATGTTACTTTTATGTATATGTATATTATATTTATATTTATATTTATATAAAATATACATATATTTACTATATCACTATTAGAGGTTTTTAGCTTGTCAGAAAAAATGTATTATTAATAGATTTAATTTTAAATATATATAACATAATATACATGATAAAGTACATACTTCATATATTTTTATTTATATGTATATTTTAAATGTGTATATATTTAAAAAAAAGTTCCAACACATTGAATGTAGTATTCTGGTGTGTTCACTCCCTTATTTGAACAAAGAGAATTTTTATATTATTTACATTTTTGATAAGTTCATTATTAGATGTACACTCTGCATGTACAGATAGTTTAGATTCAAAGAAGTATGCAAAAGACATACTGAAGTTAGACATATAACTAATGATTCCTTTATATGACAACAAAAAACTTACATAGT
The DNA here is from genome assembly GCA_020662805.1 of Glaucomys volans. NCBI lineage: Eukaryota > Metazoa > Chordata > Mammalia > Rodentia > Sciuridae > Glaucomys > Glaucomys volans. The sequence goes on along the minus strand of JAJEJO010050686.1, from coordinate 124,296 downwards.
TTTTCATCTATTTGACAAACCTATATATAAGGTAAGAGAAATTATTGAGGTAATAAACCAAAATCCTATAAAATTCATAAACTAATCTAATATTACTTGTGGTAGGCTAAAAGCCTCTATAATATTTGTAATTACTGACAGCAATCTGAAACTCATAGCACCACAGAAGTTTATAATTCCTAATCAGCCTGTGTTAGCAAATCCAATAACTATAGAAATTTATTCATGATCTATATCATACAAAATGTGACCAGACTAATAAAAATTTTTCTACAGACTTTTTTATAAGCTAAATAGAGTAACAAACAAAACAAATATAGGACAGATTTGTTTATTACTCCAGTCCAATGATGGGAGACAGTTAATTTCCTCAAGGCTACTGTTCTATAGTGATGAAATAGTTCCTCCAAATGTAGTAATCAGTCCTTTATCATGCTTTAATGATTAACTTATTCCAACACATACAAAATAACTGAATCTTTAATACATTTTCTTCATGTTTATAATCATATTATTGTATGCAGAGAGTAAATAGAGTATTAGTCATTTTGTAAGCTATTATTGGTAATAATTTATTGCAAAACTATAGGAAAGGCAAAAACTAGCATGTGCAACATAACAATATTAACATATATGAAGAGAAGCCCATGATAAAGCAAACCATCTTGTGTTTTTCTTCACTTTAACATGTAGTAATGGGAATCAGAAGTCATTTCATTATTATTCTCAATACAGTGTGGATACAGTAGTGCTATGAGATTTTAGACTCTGAATGTAATGATAAATTGGTTCCTAAGTTGTTTAAATAAAACCTTTCTCATTCTATATTATTTTAATGAAAGCTTTCCTAAGATTCAAATACAAAGTTTATAGATACATTTGTAAATCAGTAGCTGCAATTGTAATTGGCTGCTAGAAGCAGGTTGGTTGATGTATTTGAAGTGGGGAAAGACACTGATAACCTGACCTACTCTGTCAGTCTAAGCTGTGGTTATTCTTGAGAATAAGTGCAACCACAGGACTATAATAGGGAAGAGTGTTGTGTGGCATAAATAATTTTTCCCTCTAATAAACACAACTAATAACAGAAAGTTATTAATTTTTTCTTCATAAATTTTTTTATCATCTAAAAATATCTTTGTGTGGAATCAAGGATGAATAAAATTCCATTTGTCATGTTTATTCTGTTGAAATTTTTGTATACATAAATATTTCTAAAAACTTCTTACATAAACACAGGCTAACTCTCATATGATCTCCACAATATGTTTGTCAAATAATGATTTTTAATTTTTCTACTTTCTTGACTTTCTCTTTGTTCAATAGTGCTATTATTATAACCTAATTTTTGGTGCAAAAGATTAAAATTAAAAAGATATAAATGCAAGAGAAATATTTGTTATTAAGGGTTTGGGAAAGATTTCTACAAAGAACAGGATGGATACTTAATATTACAAAAGTGGTCTTGTTACCAAAAATTCTCAGACACATACTATTTTCAATTAATAGTTATTCAACTAAATTAAAAAATAAATTCAGTAGTATATGAATTTTCCCTGTTACTGATAAGTATAGTAACATTTAGGTAGATAGGATACGTAGAGTAATACCTTCAAAGGCAATCAGATGCACTAAGAAATGGCATAATCTGACAATTAAGGGAACATTGTAAATGAAGAAGCCTATGACTGCATTCCTCTAACTTAATCAGCTCTTCCAATACTAAGTGCCATTTCCAATCAATAGGGCTCTGCTATTTGGGTATAACTCATAATGATCCTTTGTCACATCAAGATATATCAATTTCAAAGAATTCCTTAGGATAAGACAGCAACTGTTTGAGAGACAATCTACTGAATAAATAGAAAGTAATATATTCCAACATTAATATAAATAATTTTACTCTAATGACTGATTGATTATTCAGGAGGAAGAGGTAGCTGATGGTTTTATTGCTCACTTAATCTTTCCCAAGAGTCTATTCAATCATGTTGGCCACTATACACAAATTTTCCAATTCCTTCCCTAAATAAGAATATATTCTGTAACAATCTTAAAAACTGGCTTTTTTGTCTACTATTATTTTCTATTCTAGAGAATGTTTCAGGGACTGTGGTGAGTGTCTGTATACAATATCTCATAGTATTTACGTGTATAATAGGTACTAGAAATTTGTCTCTACAGAGTGAATCTGATGCTCAAAAAGGTACATTGGTAATTTGTTCCATTATATTACATTAGGGTTCATGACAGGCTTAGTTTCCTTTAAAACATGTCCAATGACTTTCTGTCTCTATTCTTACATCCTTATGTTTTCTGCCTCCACATTGTTAATCTTGGAATTATCTTTCCAATTCTCTCTCTCCCTTTTGACATCCTACCTATCATATCAATATACTTTATTTCTCTATAGTATCTTCAATTCTACTTAGTAATGAACTTCCAACACTACCACTGGTACAACCTCCCCTTACTTTAGCCCAAAAATGCAATTGACAATGTATTTAGTATTTATATTTATGTTTCTTGAGATCACAACTGTGTTGCCTACATGTTTAAGATTGTAGAAATTCATGGGCTGTGGTTGTGGTCAGTAGTGAAGTGCTTGCTTAGCATGTGTGAGGCACTGATTTCGCTCCTCAGCACCACATAAACATAAATAAAATAAAGGTATTATGTCCATTTACAAGTAAAAAAATTAAAAACTGGAGGAATTCAATAAAAAACACTTGAGATAAATTATTTTCTGATTAATAAACTACATGATGAACTTAGAGTACTAAGGAAGTCATTACCTGGAGAAAATATAAAAGAAACATAGTTCCTTTACTTTCTAACTTTTCAGTTAAGAAATTATTGAAAGAAAAGTGATTACACAGAAAATTTTGATAGAACATTTCTCCATACATATCTGAAATTGATAAAGGTACATGAAATGATTTTGCTTTCATAGTTTCTTTCTTTTTATCTCATTTAATAAATTGTAATTTCTTTGATATACCATTAGCCCTTTCCATTTTAACCTACTATTACCCATGGCCTAGCTCAAGTACTCAAGCATTTATCCCTTTCTCTTGTACCTTTGGTTTCATGAATTTTATTGAGTGCTTCCATTCAGCATAAAAATAGCCTCAATTATCTACAATCTGTTTCCTTTTGATCAACAGCTCTGCAGTCACATAGCTGCTTTTTGTTCTTCAAAAGATGTCTTCACTCTATATTGTTCAAGTCTCTCATTTGTGCTTTAAGCAAGAGCAATTTGGCTTCTCTATTCACCATTACATTAATATATTCTCCATGGCAACCTTGCCCAATCATATAATAGTGATGTCTGTACACTATTTAAAATGCACTACTTTTCATGAAATATTTACATTTTATGAAATTGTATATTCTTCTTAATTTTGACACCAATCTTCATGATTTCTGTTGTATCTTTTCCAGTCACTCTTACAGATCTATCCTCAATCTTATGCCTAAATGTCTTATAGATTTTGAAATCAATAATTTTCTACATCTTATTTAGATGTAGATTTCTCTTACATGCTAGCAAAATATTAATCTAAATCTCTTATGCTGTTTCCTGTATGTTGTTTTTTCAAGTGAGCTATTGAATTATATGTCAAATGAAATAAAACAAACATACTGCATGTTTGGCTTATTAATTTTTTGACAAACATATCCACCTATATAACCACCATTCCATGTAAGACTATATAAAATACCTATCAAACTAGAAATTCCCTTATATTCATTTTTTTAGCTTTCTCTACTCTCAAACCCAGTCTACTCTGGTCTCACTTCTATCACCAAAAATTAGTTTTGCTTGTTCTAAAATTTCATAATAATGAAATAATGCAGTTTATATACTTTCTTTATATCTTACTCACTTAATTTTGAGGTTCATTGTTATGTAGTGTCAGCAGCAGTAATTTGTTCCTGTTTCATTGCTGATTATTAATATGTTGTATACATATACCAGCATTTGTTTATAAAATTGTGTTGATGGACATTTGGCTTGTTTCCAGTATTGTTGTGGCCATATGTTTTCGTTTCTCTTGGCTAAATATCCATGCTTGTAATTGTACAATTAAATGACTTGTGTATGTAAAATTAATTATTTTTCCTCTATTAGCTTATTGGCTAATGAATTATGGATGTGCAACTCTCATGGATATTCACAAGTGCTCAATTTATTCTATTGAATATAAGTCTGTACATTAATGTTTCATCCTGTCTATATAAGTAGTAAACTAAAGTAAGTTCTTTAATTCTGCAGGGGGAGATAGTAGGCCTTGATGACTGATTAGCAAGAGTATTCATCTATGAATCCCACACAGACCAAAGGAACAAAAATCTTTGCAAGAGACCATATTATCCACGTTTTTCAAAAGGAAATTTGAGACATAAACCTTCATGAATAACCTTCTTATTAAAATGAGAGGCCTCAAAACCATGATTACACATATAGTAAAACCAGGTGAGAGGGCCATTTCATGGTAAAGAAGATGAATGTGGTAGGAAAAGGCAAAGACCATTGGGGAGCCTTGGAAGTGAGGAAATATAAGACAGCAAGAGGAAATGCATCTCACCACCCTGTCCTTGCTTGCCTCAAGGATAATCCACAGGGATTTTATTACTAACCCAAACCTGGGACCCAATAACATCTAAAGTTATTTAAATTCCTGTATGCAAAAATTAATTTAGTTAGCTTAATGTTGAAGTTTCATTAATGCTAAATAATCAAAGCAACAGAATCATGACAAATGATAACATATTAGATTTACAACTACTCTGTATGTTGTACTTAGAAAAGTTCACCATTTTCAACATTAATTTGGTGATTTCTTATAGAAACTGGAGTAAAGGTAGTTTAGTGCACAGGTTTATAACAACTATTTCTTTTATGTTTTGATAAACTGCTGTAAATTGGTTACAAATATCCTTATTAAATACAGTTACTGGAAGTACTTTAAAACTCTCAGCAATTTATCAAGCAATTATAGACAGAAATTATGCAATTAAAATAAATATATCTTTTCTGAAATAAAGGCAAATAAAATTACCAACAACACTTGACTTGTAACCTGTATGATAATCATGTTTGTCCACTGTTGCTCAAAGTAACTTCATTATTCTCTATCTTCATTCTCCCACAATATTTTCATCATTCTTTCATTGATTTAGAACAATTTTTTTTAAAAATACAAGGAAAGATATCTGACTTCCTCCACCTGGTAGGGAAGTAAGCCTAAAGAATCAGTTTTAGGGTTCATGAAATCTGATTAAAAGATCATCCTGGGAATGAAAGGGAAGGAATGTGAAAGAGGGCATAGCAAATATAAATTCTGAAGAAGAGTTCAATGGTCAAAGATAAATAAACATCTTGTCCAAATCTCTAAATATGACTTCTAATTTGGCCAGGTATAGATTTACTTTGAAGTGAGTGAATCTGAAGATTCAAGCCTTCTAACTTGCTAGGGTGCTTTCTACGACCCTAGAAAGGCTCTTAGAACTATTTTTACATGATCATGTATTATTAATGTATGAAAACTTTAAATTTGTTTGCATTCCTAAACAAACAGGGATAGAAATAGCCTTAAAGTCCCACAACATAAAACCTGGATTAACCAGAATTTGACTATTCCTTTTAAATTCTTCATTTTGGTAACATTGTATCAGAAGCAAAGAAAAAAAAGCAGGGGGGGTGGTTGTCAGAAAGTCACTATGAAATTCACAGATTGTTGGACAAATGTTCATACGGGGATGTGAGCAGGAAAAAAAGTGTCTAATGTGGACTGAAGCTGCTCCAATAACCGGAATCATGGTATAGTATCTGTTTTCCAAGAATTGTTGCCAATAGTGTCATCCAGAGAATACACAGACTGTGACTCTGTTACCCTTCACCCCCACCTGCATGTGGCTGCCACTGTTACTCTGGCCTACCACAAATGCATTCTTCATAGACCTCCTCCTTGCTATGTGAATCTCTGGTTCCTGAGTCAAAGTTGGGAATTCATGTCAAAGGCAGAGAATAAAGAAAGAATAAAAACCATTCAGGAATTAAAAAGTGAATATAAACTCTCTCTCACATGCTGCCATTGATCAGAATGAGAGATTAAGGTAAAAGTACCTGCAAATTGGACAGGATATATAATTTCTCCAAGGGTCTTCTGGCACCTGTAAAATGCCCTTCCCCTCTTTCAAATGATTACTTCTTTCCCACAGTAATGTCTTCAGATCTACTTTGTAATTTCCATTATTCCTGGGAGCACCCAGTTACTAAACCCCCACTCCTTGATCAACTCTGCTCTTCTCGGTCTTCTCTGAAAAAGAGCAGCCATCACAGAACTCACCCAGGCTCCTCAGAAGCCCTCTGTGGAATCTTTTGACAAGTGCCTAAACCTTTTAAAGGAAGTTCACTTCCTCCTATTGTGTGTGTGTGTGTGTGTGTGTGTGTGTGTGTTGCATTTTTCAGTCATGTGGATTATACTACCTTGCTGTCAGTCAATGAAGATGATTTTGTGGGACCATACATACGTTCTGGTGATATTTGACTGATTGGGCTTGATGTCCAAAGCAATTTTATGGTGCTACTGTCTTAATGTGAACATAGGTGCTCTGCTCCCTATAGGTAACCAGGCACTGAATGTCCTGGAACAGGTACAAAGAGATGGTTACTTTTCTGAAGAACAAAAAATAAATGAAAATTGTCCACTACCATCCATCTCTCATTTGCCAAATACCAGTAGCGTACTTTCCACTTCCTCCAAATTTAAAAAAAAATAAAAGATATATGTAATGTCCAAATCCAACTATTTTTAAGACTTTTACATTTCTTAAATTTACTTTATATCCACTGCATCTCTTTCATTTCAAATTAATTCATATAACAGACTTTCAAAAAATATTTTGCAGAAGAATGACTAAACAACGGATTGAATCTATCCTTAATTATACAGTTTCTCACCTGGATTTTTGTTTCCTGGTGTAGCTATTTCAAAGAGCTTTATATGTGAAAGAATGGTTAATTTTTATAAATGTAGACTTTACTATATTACTTGTATGCTTAATATCTTTCAGAATGAAGTTTTAAATCAGTTTTAATATTCCAAATCCCACCATCCTATGAATTTAGCACTTGGAATCCTTCTGGTTAAAACACCTAGTAGTTCTTAGAAATATACAAGTTAATTTAACTAAAATAATCCACTTAAGATACTGACAATAACTAAGTAAATAAGGTTGCTTATTTACATAATTAGGGAATGAAATAAGTAATGAAGAATTTATTTTAATCTGGGTTGGTAATCCAATTCTATGGACTAGAATATTCTATTTTAACATTCAGTATCAAAAACTCACAATATATCATATAGTTATTTTTCTTTTACATCTCCTGCCAGGTATGCTTGTATTTAAGATGTATGATTATAAATTAATATTTTACATTCCACAACATTTTTATTCTATGATTGTTTGCTAACGAGCAAGATACAACATTACAATCTTTGTGAAGAGTCATCCAGACTTAACTGGGCGAACAAACAATGTGTGTTGAGAGAGGCATTTGCTGGCACATAAGGATGAAAATGATGGGTTTTGGGGGTTTTTTGTTGTTGTTGTTGTTGTTCTGTTTTGTTTCAAGAGTTGAGCTGATTAGAACAGTTATACAGATGTCCAGAAAGTAAGGATTCCTTTAAATCACAATGCTTATAGTTCACTGAAGAGAAACTAGGACTAAGTTGCTTTAAATGGAAGAAAGGCTAAAGACAGGTCCTTTAAGCAGATTTAAGCTACCCAGGATAGTCATTCACTTTATAATAACGTGAATGTCACCAGATGGTAGATCTTATGTTCCCCTCAAATTGATTTCATTGTATACATGTTTCTTCCTGATTCTCAACCCTTGACCTTCCTTTTTTAACAGCATTTGCTTAAATGAATAAACAAATACCTATAAATGTTTCTTTACCCCTTTCAGATACATGTGAATTATTTTAAATACCTCTTGACAATTTTATAACCCAGTAATATCCTTCTGGGACTTGGGAACCACCTCTTGGAAATGAATACATCAAAGATGATGCATCTATGAGGGTGAGATTGGCAGCCTGACATTAATGGGTGCCCATTAGCAAACACCCATGGCCTATTTACAGAGAGCAGCATTTGCAAACTCCGGAATAACTCAGATACTCAGTAAACAACCTCCCCATTTACCCTTCTGTACTTTTTCATTGTCCCACCCTTTGTTTTAGCAGAATTGAGTTCAGATTGAGTTCTGGTCTCTCCCCACTATTACAGTAGCCTTAAATTATGCTGTCTTTGCCTCTTCAACAGTGTCCAGTGAAATTTTACTTTGACAGAAGTAAGGCAGAAAAAGATTGATGCTCTTTGTGAAAAATGGTCATGATTGCTGGCAGAAAGGGAAATGTTCCTTTTGCAGACTGACTATCAATGTCCCGGACACAGCATTACTCCTGCCAGGGAATGCCTCTAACAATGACCTTAGGGAATGAGGTTTGGAATGAAAACACAGGGAGCACTAAGTAGTGAAACAACTCTCAGCCACATGGGCCAAAGCGAAAATGGCAGTTCTTTAAACACCTCAGGGATCACAATCTCCTCTTATTTTTGAGCAAAGAAATGACTGGAGCAGGAACTACATTTTTAGTCCCTGGAGCTGAGCTACAAAGAAATAAGCTGATAATTATCTTGTGCCCTGACTTCCCCTGCAGGCCAGTGTGGCAAAAAGAATCATCTTTAACATAATGGAGACTGACAATAAACTACCTGGTACCTATAAACAGTGTAGATATGAATAGCCATTTGTATTTTTAATTTACATCCAGATGAAATCTCTCTGTAGTCCAAACTTGAAAATGTACACATGGCTTTGGATGAGTTCCAAATATCACTGATATTGAATCCAGTTATTTAGTTAAATTATACACATAGAAAATATATGGGCCACTCAGATAAATTCTTTTTGTAAAAATTAAATATTTAGTAGCAGTGTTTTTGATAATTGGCAAACTTATTTTTATTATTATTTTTACTTATTTTTGCACTGAGAATTGAATTCAATGCTTCTTAACCACTGAGCCACATCCCCAGCCCTTTTTTAATATTTTATTTAGAGACAGTGACTTCCTTAGTTGCTTTAGAACCTCACTAAATTGCTGAGGCTGTCTTTGAATTTGAAATCCTCCTGCCTCAGCCTCCCAAACTGCTGGGATTATAAGCATGGATCACCAGACCTGGAAATTGGCAACATTTTAACAATATGTATTTATAGATACATGCTCATTGACAGATTGGGTTCACGACTCAGGGGTATCTTGTGTGAGGCACTGGGTTTGATTCTCAGCACCACACACAAATAAATAAAGCCATTGACAACTAAAAAGATATTTTAAAAACATTTACATTTATAGTTTTCACAATTGAGCTATTACAGCCAGTTAATCCCTTTTACAAAATAACTTTTGATAAATCATTAAAGTCCTTTTTCTGTAAGCACACAAACTCACACAAACAACACATGCACACACATGACTTACAAGAACATGCAGGTCATTATGTTGAGGAATATCTAGAAGTCTATTACCACATAAAACACCTAAGAAATTATCAAACAATTAACTAAGTCACCTTATATCATTGTATTTCTTCTTCTGTTGTGTCTTTCTTTGCCCGAATGATTTCCATGTATGCCAGTTGACTTGACACAATTATTAAGACTTCAAAATTTTAATTTCAAAAGTATCTCCATTTTGATAAATTGTATGGTCATCTCAAACATCCTAAGCAATTTGTTTCATATTTATATGCATTCCAAACAAGAAATATTTAAAAATGTTAACAGAAACTGATAAAACAAACTTTAAATGTTACATATAAAATTAATCATTTATAAAACCATAATATTTTATATAATCATCAAGATCATCATTAAAAGCACAGGGAGGCCTCTTGTCATTTTATCCTAAGACTTTGAAAGCATGTCTGACTGGTGAGCAGTTTGTCCAAATTCATCAGCATTCTCCTTTGAGTGCTCTTCGTTTGAGTTGTCCACTTTCATCACTTTCAAGGTTCATGTTTATCTTTTCTCACACAAAGCTCCTTCACTCACCTCCAAATCAAGCTCTGAAATAGTTGGAGATACTCAAATATTTTTCCAGAAAAATCATCTTAGTTTTTATTTCTCCTGTATTTCACTCCTTAAAATTTCTCATCAATGCCTTTCTGGAAGTCTTTGTTGCAAAACTTGGCTCAGGTTTCCATGGAAACATCTGGTTAATTGCCCACAACTGCAGTGATCAGAGAAGTGACTAGTTGAGGGTTCTGAATGTCAACCTCCTCAGAAATATTAACATCCTAATATCTCTTTCACTAAAGGCCAGAGAAAATATAAATATTAGTATTAAAAGTTTTAAAATAAAAGTATAGAAAGTTGTTTAGATAATTATTAATGCAAATAAAAGAACTATGGGGCTGGGGATATAGCTAGCTCAGTTGATAGAGTGCTTGCCTCACAAGCACAAGGCACTGGGTTCAATCCCCAACACCATAAAAAAAAAAAAAACTACGACATTTAAAAGAAGTGTAAAATAATACAAAAAATGGTTCCACTACAGACAGAAGAAAGGAAGTGACACTACCATTTATGAAGATTTTCTCCATGTTTTGGTAGATAATATTTCATAATGCAAAGGAAAACAATTTAAGAATAGAAATATCTGACTATACTGACCATTAGTCAATGTATTGACTTAATGTTTATTATTTTCCTAAGCCTTGAGAGCTATATTTAACATTAGTGAAATAATTCTAATGCATAAGTCATATGTATGAACTTGGTCTTAGACAAATCAAAATAGTCCTTAATAATCCATTATTTCTTACAAAGACTTGAAAAATATATCAAACTATGGATTAAAAAATATAAGAGAAACAATATGGTATTATAGAAGTAATACTATGTCAGTTATTAATTGCTTAAGCTTCCTTATATAAGTTTATTTTAAATATTTTCAAAAGTAAATTTTGAATATATATTGAATATATTTTAAATTAATTATTCCTTATTATACCACATTCTTCTTTTCAAAATTATAACTGGAATATTGTTTCATATCAGTATTGCTGCTTAGGAATCACCCTCCTCAGGTGGCATGCTAGTGCTCATCTGTAATCCCAGCAACTAGGAAGGCTGAATAAGAGGCCAGACTCAGGAATTTAGGGGGATTCTGTCTCAAGAAATAAAAAGAAGGAATGTAGCTCAGTGGTAAATTCCTCCTGGGATTGATTAAAAGAAGAACTATCCTTCTCCAAATATCAGACTTTTAATTAATTTATTTTTGGTGTGGAATGGAACCCATGGACTACTGCATGCTAGGAATGTGTCTACTACTGAGCTACATCTCTAGCTGCATCCTTAAATTTTATTTTGAGACAGGTCTCATGAAGTTGTGGAGGCAGGCCTCAAATCTGTGATCCTTCTGACTCGACCTCCCAAGAAACTGGGACATACAGGTGCATGCCATCACATCTGGCTGAAATTTTTCATGTTATAAAATGCCATTCACTTATCTTCTCAACAATCTCTCCCAAGGTGAGCTTCCAACTTCACTTTATTTGATTAATGAAGCATTGTGTTTTAGTTGGCTTTTGCATCACTGTGAACAAAATATAAGACAAGAACCACCTAAAGGCGGAAACATTTATTTGGGGCTCATGGTTTCAGAGGTAGCAGTCCATAGATGACCAACTCCATCCCTCTGGGCCCAAAGTGAAGTAGCACAACATTAGAGAAAGGGCCCAGTGTAGTTAAGTTGCTCAGCTCATAGAAGAATGAAGAATAGAGAGAGGGAGAGGGAGGTGGTAAGGGGACAGAGGGAAGATGCACCCTTCCAAGGCACAACCCCAATACCCCATCTTCTGCAATCATGCCCCAGTTACCTACAGTTACCACCCAGTCAGTCCATTCAAACCAGGATGGACTGATTAGGTTATAGCTCTCTCAATCTAATCGTTTCACCTCTAAGTATCACTGCATTAGCATGCTTTGGAGGAACACCTCATATCCAAACCATAACTAGGTGTGATTCATAAATCTGGGTCTCATGTTTCATCTAATTAATATGTAATTTTTATTCAAAGAAAAATCTTTTCCTCTCCAAATTCACATCTTCCCCCATTTCTCTGACTAGAACCCTATCCCTTCATCTGCTCAAATAATGAATTTAGAAAAAACATGATTCTTCCCTTTTCTAACCAACTTCAAATCTAACATTCTATCAATTCCTTCTCCCAAGTAATCAGACCTATTCCCACTTTAGTTTGAGCCATAGTCCACCCAAGCCTAATTTCATGAACCTACTAAATATAGTCCCTACGAACCTAGAACTAAACCATAATTTTACTATATCCTATAATGCATGTTATTATTTCTCCTACTTTTTCAACCCTCATTCCTACTTGCTAGCAATGCCCAACATCACTGATATTGAGATTTATATTCTCAAATATGCAGGTATCTTTCATGTGGCAGGAAATTTGTGACTTACAATGTTCTTCCTCTCTTGCCTGTTTGGTTACCCTTTCCTTCATATATGTTTACCTGAACATCAGCTTTTTAGATATGCTTTCCTTGACTATGCCATTTAAATGTAGACTCCCTTCTCCATTTTAACTTAGCACCTATTTTAATTTCCTCATATTCTGTTATAAATCACAATTTCTTTTTTGTCTGTTTTCCATCCGTCTCCTTCACAATATTTTAAGTTTGTGAAGTCAGACAATGTGAACAAGTGAATTATTTAAAATCATGTTTACACAAAAAATAACCTCAATAGAAAGATTATGATTTTTTTTGTTTTGTTTGTCTATACTATTCTGAATAGCTTATAGTTAATATGTCATTAAAAAATAATGTTAACAGTTTGATGGCATGTATAAAATATATAGTAACTATACATGCTATCACTAAGTTGATAATTCACATACATTAAGCTGGAAATATGTGCAGGCTAGTTTCAAAAGGTATATTAGATACATTAGGTACATTAGATATATTAGGTATATTAGATACATTAGGTACATTAAATTTTGAGGACCACAGAAAGCAACAATGTAAGATTAAACAGAAACAGATGCTTTGAATGGTTATATGCATCTATATACTCTTGAATATGTGATTTATATTTTATATTTTATTTCAAATTTGATACTAAACAAACTTTCTTAAGGATGCACATTTGAACAGAAGTACATAACCATAAATATAACTACAAGCCAATTTTTGTGGTTTTTATCAACATATAAATACTAACCATTTTATACATTAGCAACATTAGCATTCAAATTTGCATTTTATATTAGACATGATTTTCTTTACACAAAATCTATAAATAATCATAATTGATATCAGCTACAGGAGCCACCTGTTTTAAGTGCACCAACATTCAGTCACATATCCAGTTTCATACAATAGTCTGAAATAGTACATACCATTATAATTATCTGACTATACATGCTGAAAAAAACAAAGCATTTAATAGCATAAATGATAGAGAAAAAATCACATCTGTGAAGTGAGGGGCTGATGTTCTTCATTTGAGGGAAGAACATAAAAGAGAGCACTCTTACTATATCAAGCTGTTGTTACCAATTTTATCTACAAATCATATTTGAAAACGTTACATATGTTCTGCTTTTATGCAGCACAATACATTTAGATTGGCTATTCATTATGAAGGAGACTTACTGTGTCTTTTCTGAAGTTACTGAAAGAATAATTAAACAAAAATTTTCTGTATCTTTTTCTCAGGTCATGAATTGGCATGTGCGCCAAATTATTTTCTCATACGTTTTGCCTATGTTCTTGTGGTAATATTGAAAGTCATTAATTCATTAATTAGCATAAATCTTTTTATCATGCTAAAGGCTTGTCAATAAATTACTGAGATATTACTGAACTATTAAAACAACTACATATTTCTATAAATGCTATTTGAATATCTAAATATAAAATCTAGTTGCAAATAATATATTAAAAACAACAAAAATGCAAATGACATAAATTTAATGTAAGAAATTTTCAACAATCTTCCAATGTCCAACACCTGGGCATATTCAGGTTTTGTCATTGTGTTGTCCTAGTCCCAATGAAATATTTTCTGAATTATTTATTAATCTTACGGAATGTAAATCAGGTGAATCTCAAGTCTGCATTCTTTCTTCTTTAACATATCCCAATTTGATATGTGCATAATATTCACTGACAATTTTTGCACAAAAAAATGAATTCTCAAGTTTTTCAAAATCAATTGAAGTGCATTTAGTTTTTTATAACCTTTTCATTTGATTTTTTATGGAGTTTCTTCACTTTCACTTCATTAAATGACAAGGGCATATGTTGCTCTGCGTCAATTTCTCTATTTGAAAATTGTACTGGCAATTTCAATCCATCAGAACAGCAAAAGGGGTGCTACTTAGTGTGTACTGATCTAATAATTTGGGGGATAGGATTATTAAAAAAGCACATAATAAGCACATTGTGAAAATGATCATAAGAAATATTAAAATTAAGTCATACAAACACAATCTCCAAGTTTTTTGTCTGTGTAATAAGAAAAATTAAATTATTTATACTTGTAATTATATTTTCACTCTTTCCAGACATATAAATTTTCTTTTGACTATTTTATTTGATATCCAAAATGCTTTTTCAAAATTCATAATTAACCTAATATTTATTGAAATGATTACTAATAAAATGTACTTTGTGGAACTCTTGGAATAATGATGCCTTGGCATGGCTATTTTCATTAAGGAGCACACAAATGAGTTTGTAAACCTGACAAGTGAATAAATGTAAAATTCCTGGAAATTAAAAAAGCCAAAGTGGTGGAGTCAGCTATTCAAGCATCACACATCAACATGATCTCATGCAACGCAGAAATTGATAAACTTGATAATATTAAAACACTTTAGATAGCTAAAAGGCCATATTTATTACATGTGTACAGCCATCAACTAAATTCATATGTAAATAAATACTACTAAAGCTCATGCAGTTAATGTATACCTATCCAAAGGAGTAAATGGTTGAATTTGGGATGAAGGTAGGAATAACAAGTGGCTATTTTCAGAGCATGACTCTTCTTTTCACTTGCAGAAAAATTGCATAAGATATTAATTCCAAGAGAAATTTATCATAAGCAATGTACATTCATAATGCACATGTACAATCGTAATGGGAAGGAGCAAAAATTATGCATCACATAACACAAAACATCTAGATGGTTGATTAAAATTTAAATTGTTATTGAGGGATTATGCATGTGACAAAAGTACAGTTTAAGTATTATGTCATTGAGGGAGAAAAGGAAGAACACAAATTCTTTGTATATTAAGGTTCACTTGAAACAGCACAATGTAACATCATTTCTTTTGCTGTATTATTGAAATAAACAATAAAAAGCTGAACTAAACTAAGGTATTAATTTGCATTTTCTAGAATACCAAACATAATCAAAACAATGAAGTTGATTGAAGACTAAAGTTTGAATATACAAACTGATGAATTTACAATCACCAAATATTTCACATTTTTATGATTTACAGCTGTGTTTAAATAAATCTATCTAATTATACCGAAGCCTGCCATGTAATCATGGCCTAATCCCATTTGCATGCTTAGAAAATGATAACAATAAGCTCCACTGGGCAATGAAGATTTAGATAAACAAATTGAGAAGTTTCTATGTTAATCCTAGGTATGTTTTTTTCTGATTTTTATTTGGCTCCCTGCTTCCAACAGATCATGTTTTTGACCTTAAACCAAAAGTAAGAAAGACAGATAAGTCAATGCTTGACACTTTCCCACAAAGACTGTACCATCTGGACACTTTATATTTGTAACAGGTGCTTCTGGGATTTAGAGCCTAATTCTGGCCCAGATTCTGTTCTGTATGGGTGACTCTGTTGCTATGTGCAATTGTGCATTGCATTAATTGAAGAGAATAGAAAAGGCCAAGTACAGCAATTAGTCAGTTGGTCATGCAGAAAAGAGTCTGGTGGCTTTGAGCCATGAAATGTTGAATGCACAGATGCACAGTACCATCAGTTTTGCTCTCTGTGGTATGCTCCTAGTATGTGACAGGTAAAATGCCTTTGTGACTTGATCCTAGTTTTTAGTCCCCTTTGAAAACAAACTACAAGGAGAAAAAGAAAATGTTTATGTTGGATACCCTAAAAATCAGCTACATTGGTATAATATTTTGAAAGTTGAACAGTATAATATACCATAGGCATAGTTCACAGGAAACAAAAAAATTCATAAAAAAGATTAATATGTATTTTAGTCATGAAATGTTTAGATGTGACATTTATTAAAGTTACTAATACCTTACAAGCACAAGGCTCTGGGTTCAATCCCTAGCACCGCAAAAAAAAAATAATAATAATAATAATTATAATTTCCAGTTTTCTCATTTATAAATTAGGATTATTGTCAAAAATAAAAATTATATAATGAATAACAAGAATAATATACATTGAACTATTTAATTTGGGAGGGATCAAACAAATAAATAAATAATAAAAGTCATTAAACTTTAAGACCATACTTAAACTCCATGTTTTTCAAACAAATTTGTAGAAATTGGTGCATAACATTTGTCATGTTTTATATTTTCCATGTGTTTTAGAGTGATTCCAATATTTTATTCTATACTCTGATATAAAAATATCTACTTTTAGCTTAATAAATTCAACAAATACTTTGAATTCCGGCTACATGTCAGAATAATTCTAGAGTCTAGGCATAAAGCATTGAACAAAATAGAAAACACCCCTATCCATGTGGAGCTTAACAGTGTGTAAGCAAGACAGTATATATTTATTGCTTGTTTATATTTTTCATATAATGATAATAAAATTGCATAATGGTTGGAGCAATGAAAGCAAAGAGAATAAGGTACAGTGGAAAAGATAAAAAGGCTATTTAGGACAGTGAAGCCAGAAAAGAACTCTAAGAGGAGTTGATATTTACATAGAGACATAAATGAAATGAGAAAACACATATTGAAAATCAGAGGAGGAAAAGAGCATCATAAGCCAAAGTATAAGCTGAGGGACAACAGTATATACTTACCCACAGACTCATCAAAATGTATGTATTATATAGGCATTGCCTTTTGTATGTCAATCAATGCCTCATTAATTTTTTTTTTAAAGCAAGGGCATTAAGGTGAAACAAGATTGCTGTGAATATAAAGTATGTGCTGTGACCCAGGCACCTCAGGAGGCACTTGACCTATTTTATTTTCAATTTGCTTATAAGCTGAATAGTGTACATATCAAATGCTAAATCCCTGGAGCCAGAGAAAAATATATTCAAATCCAGACTCAGCCACCTATTAGATATTTGCTCATTTGTGAGAGATTATAAAAGCAATAATATGGCACTGTTGAGCAGATATAAATGAGATAATGTAAGTAAAGCACTTCTTGTAATACCAGCTGTGTACTATGCACTGTGGAAATACCATCAGTCATTGCCATTATCATCATCCTCTTCCACAAAGTGGGAACTGTTACCCCATCTCCCAATGGGGACATTGCAACTCAGATACACTGAATCCTGGTTATTGTGTCCACTCTAGTATATCTTCAACTTACCTTTTAAAAAAAATTGTTTCTTAGTTGTAGACAGACTCAATACCTTTGTTTTATGTATTTATTTTTATGTGGTGCTAAGGATCAAACCCAGTGCCTCACATGTGCTAAGCAAGTGCTCTACCACTAAGCCACAACTCCAGCCCTTCAACTTACCTTTTAAAAACAAATTATACCAATCTTTACAGTTGTTCTCAGTGAGAAGACTATGCTAATAAAATGTATTCATTTAGAATCAAAAGTAGAAGTGTTCCATAGAGATATTATTTTAAAATAATATTTCCCCATGTACATTTTAAAACACATTTGAACTAAAATGATCATAATATTGGCATTTTTACTGCATTTCAAGTGAATATCTGAAATCATTCCTTCATGCATAACAGTTCATAAAATCTTACTTTCTTACACCACGCAGCAGTTAATCCCAAACTCAAATTCTCAAGGTCATTGACTTACTTGTTTTAACATCCAAAGTATATAAGACTTTAAAACATTGAGTTCTTAAGAAAATTTTTTCTCTGAATAGTTTATTTAACATAATAAATAAAAAAGTAGTAGTAGAAGGAGGAGTAACACAGAGTGAGAAAAGAATGTGGGCCATCTCTTTCATGAGTTACTTCTTCCTTATTGTCAGAATGGCAGAGATGTTTGAGCAATGACATCTCCTATTCAGTCAATGATGTTTTTGATTCTGGGGCTGACACTCGTGGGCATGGCTTTTTCCACATTCTAGCTGTTAATGAGCCCTGATGAGGCTTCAAATAGAATCACCTAGGTAATAGTAGCCTCATGGTAGCAGCTCTGGTACCCAGCTCAGGCTGATGCTCCAAGTCGCTCTCAGAAGCTCGTGGGAGAAGCATCATGTAAAACTACTCTCTTTTGCAGGTTCAGTTTCAAAGGGTGAAGGTTTGTTGACAGTAATTTTAGGTCCTGGTCTCTGCTAAAACTAGTTTGTCAATGACAGTACCTTAGAATTGAAAAAGTCATAATAAAAGACCACAGGGAATTTTCTGGGAAAGAGAACATTATTTTACATTTTGATGCCATTCTCTAAACTTTATTTTGTGTTCAAATGAGAGAGAGCACAGATAATTTGATTTTTTTGAATCAAGCAAGGTGTTTATTTTCATCCACTTTCACTAAGGTTGCAGCTTGCTTTGTTCTATCACTCTGCTGGCCAAACTCAAGTATGAAGAAAAGACTTTGATGTCACAAATACTGTTAAACATTCCATGATTAGGATAGAAGAATATGAGGAAAAAATTGGTTTTAAAACAGTACAGATATCTCATAGCTATTCAAGATAAATATTAAAATAAAATTTTGTCACATGGAATTTTACTACATATTTACTACATATTTATATATTTATATTTTATATTTATATTTATCTCTCTCTCTCACACACACACACACACACACACACAAACACACACTTTTGACCACACTTATTCTAAGCACACATTCAAGCATTTTTAATTCCAAACAAAATTTGTTTTCACTCTACATCAGCTTCCAGTAACTCGCCAATCTTTTTTTTCTTACAGTGCTTAGCTGTTCAGAATAATTCTATATGATTCTTGCTTTAACTTGTAAAGCTTTATTTTTTAAATGAGTGCAATTTTGTTTTCTTACTATCCCATGGAAATTATACTAACAAGCAGCAAAATAACCACAATTTCCACATTCTCACTTTACTCAATTGTAACTTCTTTTTTCATGAAACTCTTTTCTGTTTTTCTGTAATATCGTCCCCTCCCCCAACTCTGTTGCCTTGCTATTCAATCCTTTTTGGGGGGGAATTGCCTTTTTGTTCTTGCTCTTTACTTGTCTGTTTCACCAAATTACTTCCTGTACCTGGATCTATCCTTAGTCTGGTCTATTTATTTACTCCAATTCTTCCAAGTACCATTCTAAACAAGTACATCTTTACCTCCAAATCCCACATTTTCCTTCGGTGTTAGCCCCGCAGAGCCAAATGACTGTGAAAACTCTTGTTATTGGGTGGCCTGAGAGAAACCAAACTCAATGTTATAACAGACCTGAAGGTCTTAATTTCCCAGTGAAACAGATTTGGGAATAATCCCTTCAGTTGAAATTTCTTTTTGTTGTTTGTTTAATGTCTGTTCTATCCATTGGGTTTTAAGCTTCATAGATGGGAAGATTTATTTTAATTTATTTTCCAAAATATCTCCAAACACTGGAATATTGTAAACCCTCAATAGTACTGGCTACCAGAATTAGCAAATACTTTTCCCAAATTAAAAAAAAAAAAATGGGGGAGTTTTATCTCACTCCAGGTTAAAATATTTGACTCACCATTAAAAATAAACACGAATATTTTTCAATATGGCAGAAATGTATCCTGTTTTCTTTTTCTTCTTTATTTTTTCTGTATTTTAAGCCTGACCTTTATATACACACTGTAACCTTGTTTAAATATATGAGTTTACTCATGCTGACCTTTCACATGAATTTACTAATAATTTTTTAACCTTCCAGGCATGTAGTCCCATATTCTTTCCAGACTCCCTTAAAACACAACTTTTTAAATGTAACTTAAATGATATGAACCCATGTAGGACTACTGGCTCCTGTCATTGTGATCCCATTGTGCACTGAATGCTCAGGACACACAGTGCTGACCATCCTCAGTTGCAGGACTATAGCTCATGAATGTAGGGAAGATGTCCCTTAGAGTTACAGTCCTTAGTGTGTCCTTAATAATTGACAGATAGTAGACACAGTAAATAGTTGAATGACTACCTTAGTGAAGAATTTTGATTTGACTCATACAACTATTAATTGATATGCCCTAGGAAATGAGAGTAAGGATTAAAGGAGTTTAACTTAAAATGTATTTCCTTCTCTATAGAATTCTGTTATTGTTGCTGTTGTTTTTGTGGTACTTAGAATTAAATTCAAGGCTTTGTATAGCGTAGGTAAGTGCCTTATCACTCAGCAACATTCACAGCCGTTTTTATTTTATTTTGAGGCAGGGTCTCTAAATTTCCCAGGCAGGCCTCTAACTTGAGATCCTCCTGCTTCAGCCTCCTAAGTAGCTGGTCCATACCTGTGCCAATATACTTGGCTGCAGAAAACTTTTGAATCACTTAAGTCACAAAATTACCTTTGTGAGTAGTGAAATTCATGGAATCATGATAATTAAAAAGTATCTCTCACATTCATATATATCTATAATTATAACACTGTATATCTAAAGGTATATCGATAGATAGTTAATTTGTGTGTGTGTGTGTGTGTGTGTGTGTATAGGGGTTTTCTCAATATGTATAAAAATTTATCAATTGATATCAAGGTTTACCTATTTCTATATGTAGGTTTATATACAGGAAAGGCAGGCTTAAGCAGAACCTATAAAATTTTTGCATTAAAAGAACACATCAATATCAAATGACTCTCTTGAGCCTACTCAAGAAAACAATATAGGTACTAGAAAATATTACAATCAATACAACTGAAGAATGAAAAACAAGTCTCTTTGTCAAAAATTTCTTTTTCAAATGACAAAATCACATGTAACTTCTGAATTCAAGACACTGTTTAGGTTATATTAGTGTTTTAGATCAGTTTCCAAGAACTAACATTGCGCTGAGAGAAATTATCAATGTAAATTTTGTAAATAAAACATATTCCGCTGATTCACTTACACAGTTTTCTGGAAATCAGACTTAGAGCAATATTTGGCAGAAAAAGCAACATCTGTTGTTAGGTTGGGGCTTTTACTCTTTTTCTAATTTTTCGTAACTGTTCTTCTTAAGGCAATCTGTCTTTTGGTTAAAAGGTATTGATTTTCTTTGCTTATAATAAGCCTACAATCATGCACCAGGCTGTTATAAAGCAAATGTGGGAATTTAGTGTCATGATTAGTCTCTAAAGATATAAAGAATGCAAATGTTGGTAAAATACATAGAATGTGAACAAGAAATATGAAGAAAGCAAGCAAAACCTGTGTAAGTATAAAAAATGTAACATTGTTTAGGTACACATTATCAAAATAGCACAATTCTGAAAATAAAGCAATTTACGAGGAAACCAAACTGACTAAAGAATTGGGTCAATTTGTTGCTCACTTCAGGTAAGGGATGTCAGACCTACGTGCTTTACGTGTTTATGATCACTGTGAAGGAACAGATCTCCTCAGAAAATCATTCATCTTTATTACAGAAGTGCTCACTCCCTTTTCTACCTTCTTCTATTTTCCTCACCCTGCCTCCTTCATTTACTCATTCTGTCAAGTCATGTTAGTTAAAGTGCTACCCGTTTATTCAGGTCCTACCACAACTACCTCCTCCCTTGTGTTAGCCTACAAGCATTATTACAGAGTTTATCACATTCCGATTCATGTCTGAAAATAGGTGTTCAGCACTAATTAAGTGCCCTGTACTAAGTACTTTTTTTTTTTTTTTGTTTTTTTTTCTTTTTGCAGACTGCATTTTGATTCATTGTACACAAATGGGGTACAACTTTTCATTTCTATGATTGTGCACAATGTAGATTCATACCATTTGTGTAATTATATATGTACATAAGGTAATGATGCCTGTCCCACTTCACCATCCTTCATATCCCTGCCCCCTCCTCCCTCTCATTTCCCTCTATGTAATCTAAAGTTCCTAAATTCTTCTCTTACCCTCCAGCCCCCCACCCCCATTATGTATCATCATCCACTTCACAGACTCCAGTAAGAATGGCTATTATTAAGAACACAAGCAATAATAGGTGTTGGTGTGGCTGTGGGAAAAAAGGCACAATTGTACATTGTTGGTGGAGTTGGAAACTGGTGCAGCCACTCTAGAAAGCAGTGTAGAGATTCCTCAGAAAACTTGGAATGGACCCATCTTTTGACCCAGTTATCCCACTCCTCCGGTTATACCCAAAGGGCTTAAAATTAGCATACTACAGTAACACAGCCACATCAATGTTTACAGCAGCTCAATTGACAAACCAACCTAGATGCCCTTCAACAGATGAATGGATAAAAGAACCATGGTATATATACACAATGGAATATTATTCAGCCATAAAGAATTATAATATTATGGCATTTGCAGATAAATGGATGGAATTGGAGAACATCATGCTAAGGGAAATAAGCCAAGCCCAAAAAACCAAAGCCGGAATGTTTTCTGTGATAAGTGGATAATGATATATAATGGGGCTGGGGGCGTGGGGGTGAGAGGAGAATAGAGGAACTTTAGATTACATAGAGGGAAATGAGAGGGGGGAGGGGGTATGAAAAATGGTGGAATGAGATAGACATCATTACACTATGTACATGTATGATTACACAAATGGTATAAATCTACATCATGCACAACCATAGAAACAAAGAAATGTACCCCATTTGTGTATGAATCAAAATGCAGTCTGTAAAAATAAAAAAATAATTTAAAAAAAAGAAACTGTGGTATATATACACAATGGAATATTATTCAGCAATAAAGAAGAATAACATTATGGCATTTGCAGATAAATGGATGGAACTGGAGAATATCATGCTAAGTACTTTCTTAAAGAGCTCTCAGCATTCAGGTTTTTCCTGTTTGATAATCTGATACCCTCAATTAAATGTTGCTAATTTAAAGGCAGGCATCACATTTTCATTCAATTAATAATATTGTATGGTCTTCAAACTGCATCCATTCTCCTCTCCTCCTTCCTGTAGCTGGCATCTTATGATGTTTGCTCAAAATTGCTACCTGTTTCTTCTCTGCTTCTCTAAGAGAAATGCAAGAATGTGCAAGACATACTAAGGATTATAGAGTAATTCTTAGAAACATAAACAAGTACTTTGTGACTATAGGGCCAACACCTTACATAAACAGAAGAAAGGACCAATGGGTTATCTGGGCAAATCAAATAAGGATTTTCTTTTTTGGACTCATGCAAAACTAGGAACCAGAAAATATTTCCTGAAGTCACAAAATGCATCTTTTAGCAGAATTTTCTCTATTTGAGAAGAAATACATCGCAAAATATAGTCCACTAGATATAGCAAAGGTGATCAGATCTTTATATCAAAGACCTTGGATGGTGAAGGTTCTCTTACTAACCAGTAACATTCTCCTAGGCAAGATGCTGGGTCTTTTTCTCCACATCAGAATCTCCATCTGAAGGACAGCTGTCAGATTCAATTATCTTTAAATTCCCCTTCAGCTTTAGTTAGTGGTATAAAAAGGCACTTCTCAATACTGCAAGTTATAAACTATGTCTTTTTCTTTAAAATTATATCTCCTACCTGAATATGGCAGCACACACTTGAATTCCCAGCCACTCAGGAGACTGTGTTAGGAGATCACAAGTTAGAGCCCAACCTCAGTAACTTGGCAAGACCCTTAGCAACTTAGCCAGACCGTCTCAAAATAAAAAATAAGAAGGACTGGGAATGAAGCTCAGTTTTAAAGAACCCCTGGGTTCAATCTCCAGTAACAATAAATAAACAAACAAATAAAGAAAATAAAATTGTATTTCCATTTCAACCCTTAACATCCATGATGTTTTTATAAAAATGTTCGACTCAGTTGCTCCTTTCTCTACCATGTATGCTCCAGCATATCTAGATAATAGAAACTCATGAGTTTCATTGAGCAGTTTCTCTCTAGTGAATTTCACACTCACAGGGTATACAAAGAAAAATAAAGAGTACACAGTTTCCTCTGTTCTTTGCTGAAACTCATCAGACTGGATGGCTAAGAATAACTGGACATTTTCATAATTAATTTCCTTTATCATTTAAATTGCCCTAACCAATTCCGTTAGAATGAGTCATTTTGTGCATCTCACTTTTAGTCTACAGCTTCAATGAAATATAAATATGAAAATTTGATTCTTTAAAGGCACAAGGCAGAACCAATTGGTGCAACTGCCTATTATTAAATATTAATGGGGACAAGGGATCTTGTTAAGATAACTTAATGAACCTATCCTTTTGACTATCCTATGAATTTGTAGGATGAAAATGATTTAGAAAGAATTTGGAGAAATTGTGTAATATTTTATCTAAAAAAACCCCCCACTTTGTTTCTTCTTTTGACTGAGATTTTAAAAAGAAACATATTCTATAGTCTAGTCTCAGAAATTCTGTTTCTGTGAGCCACAGGATCTGTGGTTTATGGTTAATAAAATAACAGGATAGTAATAATTGTTTTAGTCAGCTTTTTGCTGCTGTGACTTAAAGACCCAACCAGAATAATTATAGAAGAGGAAAAGTTTATTTAAGGGCTCACAGTTTCAGAGATCTCAAACCATAGACAGTAGGCTCTGTTCCTGGGGGCATGAGGTGAAGCAGGAAAGCAGAGTGTGGCAGAGGAAACCAGCTCACATGATGATGGGGAAGCAGAGAGAGCAAGATTCCATTTGCAGATAAAAAATATATACCCCAAAGTCATGCTCCAAGTCCCACCTCCTCCAGCCACACCCTACCACTTCAGTTACCATCCAATTAATCCCTACAAGGGGATTAATTCATTGATTGGGTTAAAACTCTCGGAACCAACACTCATTGCCAAAACTTCCTGTACTGTCTCACATGTGAGCTTTTGGGGAACACCTCGCCTAACAATAATAATGACTTGACTTGCAAGAATTATTTTTGGATCTCAATTACATATGTTTAGAGAAGGCTGAATAAATAATGACAGTTTCCTCTAGTAATGACCCTCCTCCTTAATTTCAAGGAATTTCATTAAAGAGTAAGAAAATTAAGAATGAATATTGGACTTGTCAGAGTACATAAAGAAAAAGGAAAACACATACACATTCAAACACACTGTAGACTCATAGTTAAGGCCTAATGGGAGACCCTAAATGAAAGTTAGCTAAGCCATCTCTTTCACTGAGTTATAATATTAATTTATTGCATTCTTTTACAGATAAAGTCATTTATTCATTTATATTTAGTGATTAAGCCACTTGGATTATAGTACATCTGTACATAACTTCTCTAATTTTATTCTATCTTAGGCTCTATATCAGTAATATTTTTCTGCTATATTCTGTATATACAGATGTATACAAAAATACATAAAGCATTTTGAAAATATCATTACATTCTATTTAATGATCAAGAAGAAAAAAATCTTTCTCCATCAAATAGTGTAGTCTAAAAAGATTTCTTCTGAGAATTCTGAGAGCCTTTTATCCACCTAATCTGTGGAAACTCACAGCATAGAAAAGAGTCACAGATTTATAGCCAAAATCCTCAGGGTTTACCCTTCCTCTCTTAGTGACCAAGTGATTCATATTAGTCATAAGAATATTTTGTTCTTAAGGTTCGCAGATAGACATATTTTTAGATTTAAATTTATAATTTTTAATTTGTTCTTATCTTAATGAAATTGCCATAAGGCACACATGAATTAATGGATATGAAAAAAAATTTTTTTGAACTAAGAAACATTATAAACATTCAAAACACTTGTCCTGCTGTTAACACTACTTATTTCCCAGATGGGACTCAAAATATACATTAACACAATAATTATAATTATTTTCATTAATCTCTCTTTTACATATCAATTTATTAAACCTCAAAGTAAACCTATGAGGACATACCATCATCATTATCATTTACTATCGAGAAAAATAATATTGAAAATATTAATCAAATGTCCCACTCAATATGTGGTCCTTGAGATTTTTCATAGTTTACATTCTCAAATTTTGTTTCTCTTATCACAAATGAATCTAAAATCATTTGGTGGGAAGAAAACAGCCAAAGAGCTTAACAAAGGGAAACACAGGCATGTTATCTCTTTTGCTTCACAAGATAATGAATAATGGAAGATGTACACAGAGCCATAACACCCCTTATAAGGTACCATGTGAAGTTATTCACATTCTACTTTCCATGATGTAGTGTGACAACTAAAGAAAAAGAATAAAAAGAAAAAAAAAATCACTAACAACAAAAACAGACAGTGAGAAGAGCACTTGAAAAGGTTAGGGTACCGTAAAATGTCCAAATCACATCATAACCTCACACTCTCACTTCTAAATTATCTTTTCTCAGCAGGGTGTAAATGGAGATTCAAACTGCATAACCTTTCATCCAACAACACCATTGCTATGCTACTGAGAAGGCTTAAGTAACTTAATTCTTCTCACAAAACCTGATGTTGATATTTGGCAGCTTCTAATCTGGCTGGATGCCCTGACATGAATTGCAGATCCTCTGCTCCTTTTGAGAGGAGTTTGAGAAGGATGAAAGCAGATACAGACAAAGGCAGATGGAGCCCAGGAGCCAAATAGCATGAGGTTCCTCTCTACTAGAGTGGATTTGGCAACCCCATACTGTTTTAAGGAAAAAGGTAATTTTTGATAAAGAAATTAAGTAGTCAAACTATCTCTGTGGTTGTATTTTGCTTTTGTTAAATTTACAAAATATCCTTTGAATATAATTTAAAATTAAGCGGCTCTTTTTGGTCATTATTAGTTTGGATTACCACTTTTAAAGACAATTATGGAATTTTAGGGTTGAAAGCCATATTCAAATTGGAACTGACTTGATAGATCTCCACAGCCTACCTTGGTGTTGACTTTTTCAGACAGACCTAACTCAGTGAAAAGCTGTTGTTGCCTGGTCTGAAAACCTTAAACCTTACTTTCAAAGAACTTGATTTTCTGGCTATTTCTCTATGCCTTAGGTATACTTAATCTCCCACTCTCATAGAACAGGAGACTCCGTTCCCTGTTTCTGAATGTCCTTGCATCAGTAGTTTTCCCCAGGAGAGGTTTCTAATATTTACTATTTCTTGGGGATAAAAAAAGGATTTCTTTCTCATGTCCATTTGGAAGGTTCTTAGACCGCCTACTGGCCTCCACACACCATTTTACTCATTCTACCTTGGGAAGGTGGAGTGATTTATCTCAAAATTGTATGCCTAAGCTCCACTGTTCTTACCCCAGAGACTAGCTACTATTATCTGATTTCCTGAGTAATGCATGTTATACAAAATCCTGTCCCTTTCTGGGACATCTGCAGTTTTAGGGTTAATTAATTTCAGAGATGTTAAATTCTCCTCTACTGGTCAGATATTCTAAATCAGAAAACAAAATAGCAATTTAGGGAAATGATTAAGACTACTCTTCTGCCCAGGATGCAAGGCATTGGGTCTTAGATTTTAGTTTGTGGGAAGGGTTTTAACTTTGAGAGAGGCTTCTGTTTATCCAGGGGAAATTTGAACATTTGAGCCTTTGGCTTTTTGTTTGTTTGTTTGTTTGTTTGTTTTGAGCCTTTGGCTTTTTATTCCCGAGTTCCATGAAAGACAAGTAAGCCAGCTCTGTGGGGACTGCAGAAACTTAAGCAAAGACATCACCTTAAGAAAGGATGCTTATGCTGTCAGGAGAAGTGCTGGGCACCAGCTTGGCAGTCACTTGCCCTCAGAAAATGCTCACAAGGGGCCACTTGATGCATTGCAGTGTTCTGCAAGACAGACCTTGTAGAGCTTAACAACTAGCAGAACCCAACTGAGATCTTATAAGCAAAGGCTTACTGCCAGGGGCTTAGCAAGCAAAAGGCACGGAGACTTTCAGACTACCTTCTGCAAAGGCTAGATGGTTGCAACCCTGCAAGCTAACACCTGTACTGTTAGCTGGAACAGGTGGCTTTAGTATGCACATTTTCACTGCTTACTTCCCAAGTTCAGCATTTCCTAAGGAAGCATAGATGAAGTAATGATTCTGTTTTAAGCACAATAGCACCTTACATTCCTTTAGATGTTGTTTGACAAAATATTGTGGCAGCTGAATTCTATATTTCAGAACATCAGGAACATTCTACCTTTAAATTGTAAATGCCAAGCCCATTTGGATAAGTAAAGTTAAATTATCAGCTCCAAATCTTTTTTATGTTCCTAGTAAAGAAGGAAACCGCAAATGGGTATTCTCTGAGTCTTCTGGCTAGTGCAAATATCCATATGAACTCAAGTTTGTTCTGAATTGCTTCACTTCATATCAGAAAGACACTTGTCAGGAAGGCAGATTTCTTCTGCATACACAGTTCCACAAGAAGCAGCAGAAGAAATGGCCACTGGGCTACAAGATTGAAAATGTACTTACAAGGGAATGTGAAGGTTGGGTTTCTACGTGGAGCCCAAAATGGAAAATAGGAAGTTGTATACAATGGTAGCATAAACATGCCAGCCAGCATTACCCTGTTGATGGGCTATTTCTTCCCAAGTCTATTTTCAAGGTCAATATTTTTTTTTTTTTTTAAAGAAGCAGGAAAGAAGGATGCTTGAGTAAGTTTGCTACTCTGCTACTCAAATGCCACAAACTGGATAATTTAAAAAGCAGATATATATATTTTCTCTCAATTTCAAAGGCTCAGAAGTAAGAGGTAGAAGTATTGACATGCCTGATTTCTTTAGAGACATTTCTGGTTGCCTTGTGTCTGGCGCTCCTCTCCCTGTTTCTTTATATGGTCTTCCTGGTAGTCTGACTATATCCAGATTTTCTCTTTGTGGAACAATATCAGTCTTGGATTAGAACCTACCCATATGACCTCACTTTACCTTAATGAACTCTTTAAAGATCCTGTCTCTAAATATTCTCGGTCACTGGGGATTAGGAGTGAAGTGCATGAATTTTACAGGCACAGTTTAGACTACGACAATGCTACTTGTGAATGTTTCTTCAAAATTCCAATAATACCATATTTTCATGCTTGATCATGCTTGTCCTTTGTTTCACTAGGGCCAGTTTACCAACATTGGAATCTCAAGTAACTTGCAGAGCACAATGATATTTAAGAATTAAAAGCAATTGAAGAGTTTTAAGACTTCACCCTTTCCCTTCAAGTCTCTGACTCAGACCTGACCTTCCAAAGCTGTTCACCTTCCATGACTGAAGTTTATGTTAGATACAAGTCCTTTAGGCTGACTTTTATAGCAGAGACATCTCATTCTCAGAGAGAATATTAAAAGCCATAGAAATAGAAAGTGTCAGAGTCAGGGTCAAACCAAACCAGTTTTAATGTTAAGACATTAAAATTCTAGAATGCTGTTTTGCAAATATCCCAATGATTTAATCCATTCTGAAAATATTTTGGGCAGTTTTATGTGCTAAGCCTTTAACTCAAAAAGCACAGAAAATAAATCATGTTGATTTTAAAATGATTCTGTATATGGGACGTTTGCTGAGGACATGATATTGAATATTGTGTTCCGCTGTATCCTATATTCTGCAATTATATGAACACTGTCATGTGTACATAGAATATGGCATGTGGTATCCTCTTGAAATACACTAAAATCCTAAAACCAGATGATTCATCTACAAACTAAAAATGGTAGTTAGAAATACCTATGTAGTTGGAGTTTGCTTTCTAAAATGAAAGTATTACTAACATGGCATTTAATTGTCTTTAACCGAGTCTCTTTTCTAATACTCAAGTAATTAACAGTTAAGGAATCATTGTCTTTGCCTACCATTCTCAAACTTAATTTGTTTAAAAGATACTAATGGCAAAGCCAAATTGAAATTTGTAATTTATCTGAAGAAATTTGAAATAATGTATTTACCAATAAAGAAAATAACTTGACCAGGAATTTTAGAAAATATGAAAACATGGCTTATTTTATGAAGCAAGGAACTAGAACAACAATGCCAGTGACATTTGATGCAAATGTAAAGATGTTCTAGAAAGTTCTTTTCACTATAAGCAGTGACTTAATGATCTGATAAAAGAGAATCTAAAAAATAGTGATACTATGTTTCTTATGCTGACTGACACCATGAGACAGGAAAATTTCTAAGTCTTTATATTTAAATTCTCATCAAATTTTATATTCTCATAACAAAGTGATTAGGTATTCCACATGACAGAGTTGATAAAGCTGAGAAAGGAAAAGTTCATAACTTGTCCAAGGTAACTCTACTACCAAGTGGCAGACTTCTAGCTTAAAAATAATATACAAAGATACATTAATAGGCAGATTAACAAATTATTGTTTTTTTAGATTAATATTTGTTTGAATTAATAATAAATAAAGTGAAAAGCATCTGTGTTGCTCTATTAGTTACCAAAAATAAATTCATGGAATCTCCACATAGATGTAAAAATTAAACACTTAAAGCATCTCACCATTAGTTGATCCCCACCTCTTGGAAGAATCTCTACTTTGATATGAATGGCAGGTGTTATAATATGATTTTGGAATTTGCTTAAATTCACATTCAATGTATTACCTGTTTTACTTGGCTGTTTTGTGTGAAAATGATTATAGTTTTTCTATGTAGCTTGTGAGTCGGATCAAGTAGGTCCGTTTCTGAGCTTCATGTTCTAATGAAAGTGACTTTATTTACCTATCCTTGAATTAAAACTACATAATCTGTTTTATTGTAGCTTTTTTTAAAAGTC
This sequence comes from Glaucomys volans, assembly GCA_020662805.1. Classification (NCBI taxonomy): domain Eukaryota; kingdom Metazoa; phylum Chordata; class Mammalia; order Rodentia; family Sciuridae; genus Glaucomys; species Glaucomys volans. The sequence goes on along the minus strand of JAJEJO010050686.1, from coordinate 93,218 downwards.
GATCTTTTTTGCTATTATCATGGCTTTTTCCAGACCATAGCATTTAAACAGAAATATCAGAATTCAGTTATACATATACACACATCCCAATAAAAACTACTGTGATTATTTTCTTGGAAACCCATTGAAAATATGAATTGAGGAGACTTAATATCATATCTGTATTGAATCTCTTGATTAGAAACATAGTCTGCTTTCTCTGTTATTTATAGCTTTGTAATTGATTAAATTGTAATTTTCTGTATGGAGGTCCTACATAGATCTATTTCTGGGTAATTTGTTTTTACTCTAAATTTAAATGACATAATTATAAAATTTATTTTCAAATTGCTTATTGGAAATATGTAAATGAAGCTAATTTTCAGATAGTCTTGCATCCAAAAAGTCTACTAAATCATATTTAATTTTAATAGCTTAAATGTAAAATATCTTCAATTTTATACACTTTTAATATCATTTACTAATTGTGAGACCCTTATTTTTTTCCCCCAATCCTCTTCATATATTCCTGATCTGCAAGTGATTCAGGATCTGACATATTTCTATGGGTTTTTAAAATTTATTTGTTCATTTGTTTATTGCTACTTATAAGTGATTAAGGAAATTCCTGTCTACTCCTAGTGGTCTAAAAACAATTTGGTGATATTGGTGGTTTGATGGTTTGGGTTTTTAACTATGAATGTATGTTGATTTTTGTTTTAATCAAATGTTTGATCTGTAGCTACTGAAGTGACTATTCTTATCTTCACTTGAGATAAAAGTTTCCTCTTTTGTTCCATTAATATTCTGAATTCCATTACTTTTATTTTCCACTGTTAACTCAATCTTGCATTCATGAATTAAATCCAGTTTGGTACTGACAATTCTTTTACTTGTCACTAAACTTGGTGTGTCAATCTTTTGTTATGATTTTTGTATTCGTGGTTCATAAGATATTTTCTACTACACTTTTTCTTTCTTGCTAAGTTTTATGTAAGAATAATTTACTTTCCAAACAATAAGTTGCCCATTTCATTTTTTTATCACCTGTAAGAATTAATGGATATATTAGTATTATTTCTTTCTTAAATATTTGGATTAATTAGCTAGGTTTAATTATTCCACTTTGGACATAAATAGCAAAATATCAAGTACCTCTTAAGTGAATACAATTAGGATTTGTCAATTATACTGTTAATAAAAACAAATGAGAAAGGGTAGCAATAAAAATATTTGTGGGAATTCTCTGATAAAGACATCTAGGCATGTGGATCATTTGTGAAAAAGTTTTAAATTTTGACTTCAATTTATTCAATAGATCAAAGACACAGGATTTTTTTAATCACTTCTCGGTTTGTCTTTAGTGTTCAGGAATCATAACATTCCAATGTAGCATGCCCTGAGTTCTGTGTTTTTTAGAACTATTTTGGAATCTTTAGCTACCATGGTAGCAGGAACACAAAGTCACAAACATTAGTATAAAGAAGACACCACAGTTTTAGCTAAAATGCTTTCTCAACTAACATACTGGTAAAAGTTATCAGGTGGATATTTCACTCTCAAATTGAAAATAAAAAGGTTTCACATGGATTCTTTTCATTTAACATTTCTTCTATACCACTGTAAACTTCTTACTATTTTTATTTAGTATGAATATACATGTGGAAATAAAATACTTTTTTAACTTTATTAAAAAGAAATAAAGTAAACAGCTGCTAATAAATATGGTAAGATGAATAATTGACAAATCTTTACTCAGACATGAGTATTTCTGGTTATTCATGCTATTTTATGTTCAGTTTTCAAGTAAATGCCTTAAACCAATAATAAGTTCAGAATAGCTGGTAAAACATTGTGGTATCCATGCAACATCCAAATAGTTAAATATTATATCTCATCAGAAGTATAATTTTTGAAAAAACTGTAGAAGTCAGTATTCTGTAGTGATTAAAAGTTGAATATGAAATGCAGATAGGATAAAATTACTGTAACTAAAAATTTACCAGTTTCAGTTTCTTAACAGAACATAAAAATTTACCTTATGTTGATTATTAAGAAATGGTCTTAAAATTTTTAAATATTTTCACCTTTAATTATACAGTGTTTATTAGTATTTTTAAACTCCTAATGTATCAATATAAACCGTCTTGTTAATACCAAAAAAAATCAATGTTTTAAGTCAATGTTAATAATTTATATGGAAGTAAGGACTAAATACATATTAGTTTAATAAGAAACATCAAACATACCCTTTTTCTTCAAATTCAGTTGCTTTCTTAAAACACATGCTAACAGGCAAATACTACACATATGGCTATGTCATTAGTTCTGACCCTAAATGACATCACTATAGTTGACACAAGATGTTGCTTAGTTGTTTTCTGCTATTAGCAGCAATCAGGTGTTCAGGGATTTCAGAGATCACAAAATTGTAAGTGAGAGGTTATTTAAATAATAACACTTCAAATCATCTTAAATGTTTTAAACATTATGGTACAGAACTTCTTTTAAAAATGTTTTTCATTTCTTACTGGAATTATTTTTATAAAACTAGAAATATTTTTAAAATACATAGTGTACTTCCATATTAATAATAAGTGATTGAAAATGAATTGATTGGTGGGAGATTATATTTCGCAGAAATAGTTTAGATGAGACATGTAGATAATAATTTAATGATTCAATAATTCTTGATAAACAATATGTACTTGAGGATAAAGTTTTTAATTTATAATTTATGTGTTGTGATTTAGACCCAGTTTAAGTAATATCAACCTTGTAATTAGTTTACTGACTTTTATTCATGTATTCACTGCTTTCTCCTCCAGTGATCCGGATCGAGCCTGGTTTAGACTGGGCCACATTACTCCTAATACAAGTCAACACCAGAGCCAGAACTATATGAAGAAACTTTCACATTTAGGGTTTCTTCTGTTGCAAATATCACCAGTTCACCTGTGGTAGAACCCAACAGAATATACGTATTTTGCTCAGCACACAAAGAAACAATGGCTGTCTCTGAATCAAAATGGATAAATAAAAAGATATTGCAGATGTTTCTCCCTTTACCCCCTTTTAATCGAAATAAAAGTAAAATCAAATATGAATCTCTTGAGGTGGGAAAAAATCTTTGGCAAGCCAACCGGGTGACCAGAGAAGAGAATGACACTTTTAGGGAGGAGAACAAGTCTCTCTGGAGAGAAAACAAAGCTCTTCGAGGGGAAAGTGAAGCCTTTCGAAGGGACAACAAGTTAATCCGGGAAAGGAACCAGCTCCTGCAACAGCAAAACCAGGTGCTCTGGGACCTTAAAAAGGCGACTTTGGAAAACCAGAAATTATCTAGAGAAAATGTCAAGGCCTTGAACACGGAGAGAAAGTCAAATCGGCAACAGAAACGAGCCCGGGAGGCTCAGATCAAGGCTCTCAAGCAGCAGGAGATAGCCTTCCAGAATGAGGCCAGAGCTCTGGATGAAGAAATGAGGTCTCTGAACCAGGAGATTAGGGCCCTGCACCACCAGAAGAGAGCGATCAACATGGAAGAGCAGGCCCTGGTGAAGGAGGGAATTGCACTAGCCAAGGAGGAAGAGGCCCTGTGGAAGGAGGAGCGGGCCCTGCGTAAGGAGAACAAGGCTCTGAGAGAAGAGCACAGTGCCCTTCAGGAGGAGGAGAGAGCCCTGCAGGAGGCGGCCTTCCTCCTTCAGTCATGGTACAGCATTCTTCAGGAAAATGATCTCAACAGTTTTCATGGGAAAAAGCGCAAGAATGAAAAAGAGCGCAAGATGTGACCTGAGAACCACGAAGATTATTGACATTCCAGGAAAGAAAATAGAATTTGAAGGTAACATTGGGATTGGAGTGCAAAACCTGGAAATTTACAGTACTGAGTATTTGGTCCTGGAAACAAAATAAAGTGCTTTAAAGAAAAAATAATAAATGGTTGTTTATGTTTACTTAAATTTTAGAATTCTAATGGTGGTAGATACTATTTAATAATGCCAAAAATGCATCAATCAAAACATGTGGCATCAAATGTAAAAGCTGGGTTACACTTTATTTTTAGAGACATTGGATGATAACAGATACTCTTGCAAGAAATTAAAGCAAATGTTTATCTTAAAACTTACTGTTAGCATTATGAATAATGTAGTGAAATTTACAATTTCTCATATTTAGTGCACATGTGCTTTATTGTAGAATATCTCTTCTGGCTCTTCTTCCTTTTTACACCAATAAGCTAGTTCAGGAGGCCATTTAACTAGTAAGGATTTAAAATATGTGATAATAGAAAAATGAGTATTTGTAGGTTTCTCTGCTTTGTCTTTAGTTTCATTTATTATATTCCTTTTGCTTATTGAGAGGGGGACAACTTCATTATATCAATGATAGAGAGGAAGGGAGAGAACAAAGTTCTCCAAAACTAAAATAAAAATTTTACTGCTTGAAATGTGAATTCTGTTCAGTATTTTATGTTCAAAGGAAATTGGACACATTTTTGATTCTTAAAAGTATTAATGTTGATAATTCATCTAATCAAGAGTTCATTTTAAAAAACAATTTTACAAAAAGTGAATCATACAGATTCATTAGAAATACATATGTAGTTTAAGAACATTAGATTAAAACTGTGGAGGATTGAGGATTGTTACCATATTTTTCATCAGTTTAGATTTTGAGCATTAAAACAGAAAACAAGCATTTATTGTGTTTTTTTTAATATACCCGAAATCATATCTCATCCTGATCCTTGTTTGGTTTTGGGGAATGGAAATACAGGAAAAGTATAGGAAGAGAACACATTTGCTTCCGTCAGTGCTATTACCTCTACAAAATGTCAGCTTAGGTGTATTGAATGTCTCTTGTGTGCACTCTACTAAGCAATATGAATAAATTTAAGGATTCCACAGCCTGCAAAGGAAGATTAATAAAGACACCTTTTAACTTCATTCTTTAAGGGAATCCATCTACCTGGAAGCTTACTGACCACTATTCTACCATATCTGGCACCAATTAAATAAAATGATTTAGACTTGGAGAAGATTAAAAAGCACAGTTCACAACCAATTGCTTGACAAACTTAAGTCCAAATAGGACAGAGAAAATGTATAAAACCTTTTTATCATTGTTCCTTCTTCTAAAGATGTTAGAAGCCTATAGGCCAATTTCAGAGATCTAGAAATTCGTGGATATCTTTTCTGTACCCTATACATTCCCTTTGATATATTACTGTTCACAGAAAAGAGCCATTAATCTTGAAATTCCCTACTTTAGATAGAAAAGATTAACATTCTTTTTCCTTTGGTAGTGAGGTCAGATGCCTTTGGAGTGGGAAGAATTATCAAGGGCTCCTCTGTAGGAAAATGGTTATTATTGCATCATAGTAAAAGCAGCAGTAATTCAGGTTCAAGTGACAACATAGGACATACTGATCAGAATTTCCATCTGTCCTCCTTGAATTCAAATGTTAAGCTTAGGATCATTGCTACTACAAAGAAATTTGGATTTTTATAATATATTTTCAAAGAAATTAGATAATTAAGGAATGGTCAAAAAACTTATGTAAATATAATTTCTTTTTATTCCTATGTTATTTCACTAACACATTAATCAAAATCTTACACTAAAATTTCCATTTAAAATCATGTTTATAAAATATTATGTAAAGAACAATATTTTATATGCCATATAATAAGCTGTATACATTTAAGGGTACAGTAAAATGATTTTGTGTATATTGCAAAGTAGATACCAATTTTTGAATGAACACTAGAGGCATTCTGTTGCTCACAGTGCAAGAACTTTGTTGTGCATTTACCCTTTTTGTTATCTATATCTAAAGCTTTATTAAGTGAGATCAACATGTTGGCTAGGTTTCTAGACAGATAAAATCCTTATACAAAATGATTGTCCATAGAAGCTATCTACACTCACAAAACAATCAATCCTATTAAATTGTTTTATCCTCTTTTACTTAAAATACATTCACTAGCAATCAAGAGTGTATGAAAAAAAGCAAGATTGTTTATCTAGAGGAGTTTCTATCAGAGGGAAATTATAGTAACATAAAATAGGAGGCATGAGGCACACTATAAAAAAGGAAAAAAACATAATGGAGTTTATCACTATTTTTGTATACAATTGAAAATAAGAAAAGGCTTCTTTGTGGTATAGGCCTTAGTAAATGAAAGAAGAAGAGGAAAAATAAGATGTCAGGCCAAGTAGGGACAATATATGTTATAGCACTGATTAATGTTGAGATAAAGATGATGAGCCTCAATGTTGGGTACATACTTGGGAGGTCTTTCGTAACAGGCAAAAGAATTCATACTTTCTTTTTCTTATATAAGTAAATGCAAACTCAAATTTGTCTGAAAAAGAGACAAAGCACTATTACTAAAGAGGAATATATTCTCTGAACTTCTCCCCTTTATTATTTATTTGAACTTCTTATCAATTCATTTATTCAAATATTTGTATTCATTGATAACCTTCCATATGTTAGATGCAGGCTGTTTCCAGATACTCAGTGGGAACCAAAGGAGAAACGTCCCCTTCTCTCATGATTTCCAGAAAGGGAGGCCATTGGATGGTGGTTTATAACCAAGTGTCCTCACTGAAATTGCCTTTCCCCAAGGTCAGCAAGTAATTCTTAATTTCAGGAGAGAAAAGTTATACTGGTGCTACAAATAGCCTCTTAGAAATGATAGACTTCTTTACAAAACCATGTAAGTCTAAATTCAATTACTAAGCTCCTTTTAAGGCAAAGAAGTCATAGACTCCCAGATCACTACTTTTATTTGTACTCCACTATGCTCTAAGTAACCTCTAATTTCCCCCAACTCCACATTATTTTCCACCATCTTAGGAAAGTTTTATCAGAACTCCTGCCCTTCAACCTCTTTTCTGAAAGTTCAGCTGCCTGTTTTTCCTGAATAGATCTCAACGGAATAGCCCAGTTAGTTTACCTTTTGAGTGAGGCTTATAGACCCCAGGAAAGATAGAGCTATTGTAGATTTCTTCCCTCCTCACTACATTTCCAAAAACTTTATCCAGCTTCTTCCAACAAAAGATACAGTTTAAAAGAAGCACTTGGTATCTGACAACACTTTACTTCCTGCTCAGATTTTTGATCACCTGACAATATCTCTTTCATAATCTGGATCACAGTAGTCTTCTCTACCTCAACAGCTTTCACACTTCTTTGACCTCAAACTGAACATGGATGATTAGTTCAGAAATGGAATATTCACCTCCTCTGATCTTCTTATTAAAAAAAAAAAAAGTTTCCTCCAATCTCCTCAGCCTCTGAACCTGGAGACTATCATGCTAAGTGAAATAAGGTAGTCCCCAAAAGCCAAAGACTGAATGTTCTCTCTGATATGTGGATGCCAACCCACAACAAGGGAGAGTAAGGAGGGGAAATATAGAAATTCATTGGATTAGACAAAGGGAAATGAAGAGAAGGGAGAAGGATGGGAATAGGAAAGACACTAGAATGAATCAGATATAATTTTCCTATGTTCATATATGAATACACAAACAGTGGAACTTCACATCATGTACAACCACAAGAATGGGATTCAAATTGGAATGGCTTGCACCCCATGGATGTGTGAAAATACACCCTAGCATCATGTGTATCTAAAAATAACATAAATAAATATGAAACAAAATAAAAACCTTTATGACTGGCAAACATATTAGCTAGAAATTTGGACTGTCCCTCTTTTGGAACATTTACCCTGTGCTTCTATCATTTTTCTCTACTTACCCAATTCATATTCAGCTTAGATTCTGGCTCATTATGCTATCCTTAAAATGTTCTTTTGATTCACTCTTCATTGCACTATCCAAACAATATCTAACCTTGATTCCCTCTAACAATGTACCTTGCCTTGCCTGAACCAGAGTAACTAACATAGCTAGAAGTGTTGCAACAGCCACCTCTTAATTTTAGTTATTCTAATAGGTGTGAGGTGGTATCTCATCATGGTTTTAATTTGCATTTCCCTGATGATTAATGATGTTGATCATATTTTGTAAGTATATTATTCATTAGCATACATTTCCTTATGAAGTATCCTTCAGTTATTATGCTCATTTTTGATGTCTTCTTTTTATTGAATATTAAAATTTCTTTATGAATTTGAGACATAGTCCCTTTGACAGTTATATGGTTTGCATATGTCTCCAATTTGTGTCCTTTCTTTTCTTTTTCCAACTGTGATATGTAAAGGGCAGAAGGTTTTGTATGCAATATCCCATATATGCATTTTTAATTTAATGGCATCTGATATTCATGTTTACTGTACTATTAGAAAATGTTCTTTCACTTTGAAATATATACTTTTTGTTTAAAAAGTATATGTCAGGTAATAACATTCAACCAGAATCTAAAACCAAGTTTTGCTTGTATTTGTATACATTGTGTGACCAAAACTAACTAATTTATCTTCATTGAACTTCAGTTTTATCAATACTAAGTTACGGATATAAACTAACATCTTTTGAGTTAAGCTTCTAAGTTTCATAGATAGTTTATTTATCCCTTAAATCACATTATGTAATTAAATACAATTACGATTTAAATTTTTTCAGTAAATTAAATCAATGCTTTAGAATAGATGAACGTTTTGCTCATATGTAACAGCAAGTAAAAGGGAAAAATGAGAGATTTAAATTCAGAAAATAAAAACAAATTCTGATTACTTCTCAAAGTTTTCTTGAAATTATTATTTATGATAATGTGTGAAAGGGTATTGGGCTTTGTAGATTTCATGTTTTATGTACTTGTTTGGTAACCATGCATGAGAGTTCATTATATTTCTATACTATTTAAATTATACTTGTTTTCAGCACTTCATTTTTCTTTGGACATAACTTCTTGATGCTTGAGACTGTGTCCTTCACACAATACACAACAAAGTTATGCTCAATTATTTTGAACCTTCAAACCAAGAATGTTGACTCTTTTGTTTTGTTCCAAAAATCATCAGCAATTCCTTAATATTTTATTGTTAATTCTAAATATTAAATTATAAAATCACTGTTGGATAAGAACAATTAGGGACTAAGTCCCCACCTATTCTGTCACTGACTAGTGACCACAATTCTATGGCTAATGTATAATTTGCCTCTAGGAAATGCTAAAGTCCATGCACCTATTATCTCATATAGAAACTATTAAGGGAAAGATATCTTCTTTTTAAGAAATAATCAATACTGTGATTTTTATAGAAAATTAATCTTAACTATATTTCAGACACAGTTTGCTAGTGCTAAGCAAATATTTTTATATTTTCACAGGACTGTAAATTCACAGGACTGTAAGTTCGTTGTAGTCCCTATAACATATCTTAGTTTGGTTCATGCCATATAAACATTTTTTTTCTTATGATCTGCATTGCCAGAGGATGAACTAGATCTATAATTTTATTATTTGGAGAAAGACAACATAGGGAAAGACTTCAAGGACATGAATGAACACCTCCCTTTCCAACTGTGTTCATGGCATTGTATTGGCAGCTTGAACTTTGCTCACTGAAAATTACAGCTTCACATTTTTAAGAGCTTTATATTTTCTAATTAAACTTTAACAGTCTACCACATATCAAAGTACTTTAAAAGTACATTAAAAAAAACCAATAAAATCTAGTTATTTTCCTGAGTTTTTTTTCAGTCCTTAAATATTGGCCAATTTCAGATATTCATAGTATCAATAAGTATCCTTCAAAGAAATATCACATTGTTGAGCTATGATTTGCTGACCATGATCTATATTGCAAAAAAGAAAAAGAAATAATTGCAATAATACAGCAAGTAATTTTCGCTGATTATTTTATTTTTATTAATATTTATTTTAATGTACCTACACTTCTAGTTAGAAATTGCATGTTCATATTCAGTGTACTTCTTTAAAAATAGAATTAGTACATGGGGAATGAAAGTAACGGGAAAAAAACCTTAAGAAATTAAGAGTAGATTTTACAGTGTCTCCAGGAGAGAGCAATTGCCTGCAGTTGTCTGAATCCCCAGCGCGGAGGTCGGGCCTTCCGGTGCCATCATTTTACAGCGTCTTCTGGAGAGAGCACCCACCTGCGGTGGCCTGAGTCCACAGTGTGGATCTTAGGACTTTCGGTGCCATTTTACAGCATCTCTGGGAGAGAGCAACGCCTGTGGCTGCCTGAGTCCCCAGTGCAGAGTTCAGGCCTGCCTGGGCCATCAGCCCAGTGTCTCCATCACTGAGCACAGGTCTGTGGCCCCTCTACAACTTGGTCTGGTGCCCAGGACCACATCCTGGCCCGGGAGTCTAGCACCTGTGCTGCAACTGATCGTCTATCAACACCAGGTCGCCTCTGTCCAGAAGCTTTGATCATTCCCAACCTGGAGGTAGTGGGATAGAACCCTTCTTGGGTCACCACTTGATCAAGCACCTCTCAAACATCAGGTCATTGAAAAATAAGAGGTTTGAACTGTACAGTATATATTTATAGCAGAACATTTTTAAATTAGTTGTATTACTATGATTATTCCTAATATACCCACTATATTCCTACCTTTTTCTTTTATTAATATTCTTATCACTTTATCTTCCTCTTATATATCAGTTTCCTTGGAGAATCTCTTTTTTCTCATGCAAACAACCTATTTCTTTTAATTCCACTTCCACTATTCATATGACATAGTATATCTATAGACTCACTTCTTATCTCATTAGTGTTTTGACCTATACCCCTCCTCATCCTCCCTGTCCAACATTAGAAATTGCAGTCTTTATTGCAAACTTACTGGTTATGCTATAGATAATAATTTGAACTCATCTCTGTTTATGAAGACAACACTGTTAATATCTTAATAGGGACTATTTAGATTAAGCACACATATTGTTTATATGGTGTGCTGCTAATACTGATCTCTCAATTCGAGGGGAGGTATTGAAAATATGCAGGAACCCTGTAAGTCTTTAAGGGAAACTGCAATACCTAGGATTCGCACTACTAGAGGGGAAGATACACTAGCAACATGGGAAAACATGGGAATAAAATGTCCCAAACAAACCCAGATAATATATCAAAAGAACCCAATGACAACATGGCAGAAGCATTGTCAGAAAGGGAGTTGGACATGATTAAAATGATCTGAGAAGCGAACAAGGAGTCAAGAGAGCAAATGCAGGCAATGCTAAAAGAGCAACTGCAGGAAGCAAAAGATCATTTCAATAAAGAGATAGAGATTCTGAGAAAAAAACAAACGGAGATCCTTGAAATGAAGGATACAATAACCAAATAAAAACTCAATAGAAAGCTTAACCAACAGACTAAATCACTTGGAAGACAGAACCTCAGACAATGAAGACAAAACATTTAATCTTGAAAACAAACTCGACCAGACAGAAGAGATGGTAAGGAATCATGAACAGAACCTCAAAGAATTATGGGACACCATGAGAAGACCTCATTTAACAGTTATTGGCATTGAGGAAGGCACAGAGATACAAACCAAAGGAATGAATAATCTGTTCAATGAAATAATATCAGAAAATTTCCCAAATCTGATGAATGAAATGGAAAATCAAATTCAAGAGGCTTATAGGACACCAAATGCACAAAATCACAACAGATCCACACCCAGGCACATTGTAATGAAAATACCTAACATACAAAACAAAGATAGAATTTTAAAGACTGCAAGAGAAAAACATCAGATAACACATAGGGGAAAACCAATACAAATATCAGCAGTTTTCTCAGCCCAGACCCTAAAAGCAAGAAAAGCCTGGAATAACATATCCCAAACACTGAAAGAAAATGGATGCTAACCAAGAATCTTATACCCAGCAAAACTTACCTTCAGATTTGAAGGTAAAATAAAATCATTCCATGATAAACACAAGCTAAAAGAATTCACAAATAGAAAGCCTGCCCTACAGAAAAATATTCTATCCTCAGCAAAATATTCCAGAAGAAGAAATGAGAAACAATGTAAGTCAAGAAAGGGAGGAATTACCCTAAAGGCACAGCCAATTAAAGGAAACACCAAGTTAGATTAAAATCCAAAAATAAGTCAAAATGACTGGAAATACAAGTCATTTCTCATAATAACCCTACATGTAAATGGACTAAGTTCATCAATCAAAAGACATAGACGGGCAGATTGGGTTAAAAAGAAAGACCCAACAATATGCTGCCTTCAAGAGCCTCATCTCATAGAAAAACATGCCCATAGACTAAAGATGAAAGGTTGTGAAAAAAAACATACCATGCACATGGACTTAGTAAAAAGCAGGGGTTTCCATCCTCATTTCAGAAAAAGCAATCTTCAAGCCAAAGTTAGTCAGAAGGGATGAAGAAGGACATTGCATACTGCTTAAGGGAAGAATAAATCAGCAAGACATAACAACCATAAATATTTATGCACCAAACAATGGCGCATCCATGTACGTCAATCAGATTCTTCTCAATTCCAGGAACCAAATAGACCAAAACACAATAATACTGGGGGACTTAAACACTCCTCTCTCACCTTTGGACAGATCTTCCAAGCAAACGTTGAACAAAGAAACCATAGGACTCAATGACACAATCACTAATTTAGACTTAACAAACACATGTAGAATATTCCATCCATCAAAGAGCAAATAAACTTTCTTCTCAGCAGCTCATGGATCCTTCTCTAAAACAGACCATATATTATGCCACAAAGCATCTCTTAACAAATACAAAAACATAGAGATACTACCTTGTATTCTATCACATCATAAAGGAATGAAATTAGAAATAAAGTTAAAAACAGAAACTACTCCAACACCTGGAGATTAAATAATATACTATTGAATGTTGCATGAATAACAGAAGACATTAGGGGGGAAATAAAAAAATTCTTAGAGGTCAACAAGAACAAAGATACAACATACCAGAATCTCTGGGATACTACGAAAGCAGTGCTAAGAGGAAAATTCATTGCATGAAGTGCATTCAATAAAAGAATGAAAAGTGAACAAATACATGATCTCACATTACAGCTCAAAGCCCTAGAAAAAGAAGAAAAGATCATCACCAAAAGTAGTAGAAGACAAGAAATAATTAAAATCAGAGCAGAAATCAATGAAATTGAAACAAAAGAAACAATTCAAAAAATTGACAAAATGAAAAGTTGGTTCTTTGAAAAAATAAACAAAATTGATAAACCCTTAGCCATGCTAATGAAGAGAAGGAGAGAGAAAATCCATATTACTAAAATTCGTGATGGAAATGGAAATATTACAACAGACATAATTGAAATACAAAACATAATTAGAACTATTTCGAAAATTTATACTCCAACAAAATAGAAAACCTCGAAGACATCAACAGGTTCCTAGAGGCCTATGAGCCATCCAAACTGAATCTGGAGGACATACATAACTTAAATAGATCAATTTCAAGCAAGGTAATAGAAGAAGTCATCAAAAGCCTACCAACAAAGAAAAGTCCAGGACCAGATGGATTCACAGCCGAGTTCTACAAGACCTTCAACGAAGAGCTCATTCCAATACTCCTCAAAGTATTTCATGAAATAGCAGAGGAGGGAACCCTTCCAAACTCATTCTATGAAGCTAATATCACCCTGATACCAAAACCAGAGAAGAACACATCGAGGAAAGAAAATTACAGACCAATATCCCTAATGAACATAGATGCAAAATTTCTTAACAAAATTTCAGCAAATCACATTCAAAAGCATATTATAAAGATAGTGCACCATGATCAAGTGGGTTTCATCCCGGGGATGCAAGGCTGGTTCAACATCTGCAAATCAATAAATGTAATTCACAACATCAAAATAATTAAATCCAAGAATCACATGATTATTTCAATAGATGCAGAAAAAGCATTTGATAAAATACAGCACCCTATCATGCTCAAAACGCTAGAAAAAATAGGGATAGTAGGAACGTTCCTTAACGTTGTAAAGGCTATCTATGCTAAGCCCACAGCTAACATCCTTCTAAATGGAGAAAAATTGAAAGCATTCCCCCTGAGAACTGGAACAAGGCAGGGATGCCTTCTTTCGCCACTATTATTCTACATCCTCCTTGAAGCTCTAGCCAGAGCAATTAGACAGACCAATGAAATTAAAGGGATAGGAATAGGAAAAGAAGAGCCCAAACTACCCCTATTTGCTAATGACATGATTCTCTATAGAGAAGACCCTAAAAATTCTACCAGAAAACCTCGAGAACTCATAAATGAATTCAGTAAAGTAGCAGGATATAAAATTAATGCTCATAAATCTAATGCATTTTTATTTGTTAGTGATGAATCCTCTGAGACAGAAATTAGAAAAACTATACCATTAGCCTCAAAAAAAAATACTTGAGAATCAATCTAACAAAAGAGGTGAAAGACCTCTACAATGAGAACTACAGAACACGAAAGAAAGAAATTGAAGAAAATTTGAGAAGATGGAAAGATCTCCCATGTTCTTGGATAGGCAGAATTAATATTGTCAAAGTGGCCATACTACCAAAAACACTATACAAATTCATTGCAATTCCAATTAAAATCCCAATGACAGACCTCATTGAAATAGAGCAAGCAATCATGAAATTCAGTTGGAGGAAAAAGAGACCCAGAATAATTAAAGCAATTCTTAGCAAGAAGAGTGAAGCAGGGAGTATCATAATACCAGACCTTCAACTATATTACAGAGCAATAGTAACAAAAACAGCATGGTATTGACACCAAAATAGACAGGTAGATCAATGGCACAGAATAGAGGACACAGAGACAAACCCACATAAATACAGGTATCTCATACTTGACAAAGGAGCCAAAAACATACAATGAAGAAAAGATAGCCTCTTCAACAAATGGTGCTGGGAAAATTGGAAATCCATATGCAGCAAAATTAAATTAAACCCATATCTCTCACCCTGTACAAAATTCAACTCAAAGTGGATCAAGGACCTAGGAATTAGACCAGAGACCCTGCACCTCATAGAAAAGAAAATAGGTCCAAATCTCCATCATGTTGGCCTAGGACCAGATTTCCTTAACATGACTCCCAAAGTGCAAGAAATAAAAGCAGGAATCAATGATTGGGATAGGGTCAAACTAAAAAGCTTTTTCTCAGCAAAGAAAACAATCAGCAATGTGAAGAGAGAGCCTTCAGAATGGAAGAAAATCTTTGCCACACACACTTCAGATAGAGCACTAATCTCCAGAATCTACAAAGTACTCAAAAAGCTTTACACCAAGAACACTAATAACCCAATCAATAAATGGGCCAAGGAAATGAACAGACACTTTACAGAAGAAGATCTTCAAGCAATCAATGGATTTATGAAAAAATGTTCAACATCACTCGTTATAAGAGAAATGCAGATCAAAACCACCTTAAGATTTCATCTTACCCCAATTAGAATGTCTTTTATTAAGAATGCAGGCAACAACAGCTGTTGGTGAGGATGTGGGGAAAAGGGTACACTCATACATTGCTGGTGGGATTGCAAGTTGGTGCAGCCGGTCTGAAAAGTGGTGTGGATATTCCTTAGAAACCTTGGAATGGATCCACCATTTGACCCAGCCAACCCATTCCTTTGCCTATACCCAAAAGACTTAAAATCGGAATACTACAGTGATGCAGTATTCAATTCACAATAGCTAGATTGTGGAATCAACCTAGATGCCCTTCAATAGATGAATGGATAAAGAAACTGTGGTATATATACACAATGGAACATTACTCAGTCATAAAGAAGAATAAAATTATGGCATTTGCAGGTAAATGGATGATGTTGGAGACTGTCATGCTAAGTGCAACTAGCCAATTTCAAAAATCCAAAGTCAGAATGATCTCTCTGATAAGTGAATGATGATGCATAATGCGGGGTGGAAGGGAGGCAAGAATGGAGGAAGGATAGGTAGCATAGAGGGAAGGGAGGGGTGGGGTCAGGGTGAGGGGTAAGAATAATAACAGAATGAGACAGACATCATTGCCCTGTGCATATGTATGAATGCACAGATGGTGTGACTCTACTTTGTTTACAACCAGAGAAACAATAACTGTACTCCATTTGTGTACAATGAATCAAAAATTAAATAAATTTTTAAAAAGAATGAAATTAAGAATAGCTTACCAGTTATTTTATCTTCAGAATGGTGTACCTTACCTTTCGGAACTACAATTCTGAGAAAATGGCTCAGAGGTTTCCCAAAGGGAAATCACTGTGTAGTGACAGAAGTCAAGAAAATATTAGAGTTTTCTGAAATTGTAGATTGTCTTTTTTTATTGTTTTTTTTTTAATTTGTTTCTCTTAGATATGCATTACAATAGGGTGTATTTTGACCCATTATACATACATGGAGTATAACATAATTAGGATTGTATTCTTGTGGGAGTGAATGATGTGGAGTTTCACTGGTAGTGTATTCATGTGTGAACACAGGAAAGCTGTATCTGATTCATTCTACTGTCTTTCCTATCTGATCCACTCTCCCCTCCCTTCATTCCCCCTCCATTTACTAGCAAAAGTCATAAAGTCATTCTTTTCTAATAAATAGTCCATTGTGTATATATACCACAATTCCCCTTTGTCTAATTCAACAAATTTTTACATTTCCCCTCCCTCCCTCCCTACCTTCTGAACTACTACTATTCTCCACATTCCCCCTGCCCCAGTTGTGTGTTAGCATCCACATATCAGAGAGAACATTCGTCCTTTGGTGTTTGGGGACTGGCTTATTTCACTTAGCATGTTAGTCTCCAGATCCATCCATTTACTAGCAAAAGTCATAAATTCATTCTTTTCTAATAAATAGTCCATTGTGTATATATACCACAATTTCTTAACCCATTAATCTGTTGAAGGGCACCTAGATTGGTTCTATAGCTTAGATATTGTGAATTCAGCTGCTATAAATATTGATGTCACTATAGTATGCTGTTTTTAAGTCCTTTGGGTATATGCCAAGGAGTGGGATAAATTGGTCAAATGGTGGTTCCATTCCAAGTTTGCTGAGGAATCTCCATACAGCTTTCCAGAGTGGTTGCATCAATTTGCTGTCCCACCAGTAATGCATGAACCTACCTTTCCCCACATCCTCATCAACATTTATTATTACGTGTATTCTTGATAATTGCCATTCTGACTAGAGTAACATGGCTTCTCAGTGCAGTTTTAATTTTTATTTCTCTAATTGCTAGATATTCTGAAATTATAGATTTTATACTGAAGGAATTATAATAAACTAAATTAAATTCTGAGTGAAAAAACAGAAGTGTATTTAACAGATAAATAAAGAGGGAAGTGTTTCTAGTTTTTTGTTCTAAATAAGATAATAATTATATTCATGATTCACATAATTTTTATATTCAAATTATTTCTAAAAAAAATCACTAAAGAGATAAGTTTCAACTGAAGAGGAATATGTGACATTACTATAATTCTACTCCAACATTCAATCTTCAAACTCTTGAATCCTAGGTGATACCTTTGAGACAGTAAAATTCAACTATTTAGATGTATTCTTCCTCCTAAAAAAATATCTGGCACAATTCTAGTTATAGAAATTATCACTACTATTATTGAATAGAGGAAAATGTGAATACCAGTGATAAAATTTATTTAAAACTGATTTCATCTGATTAAAATATGAAGCTACAGGTAAAATTTGAATCAAAGCAACACATATGACCACAGCTAATGTGACCTAAAAGACCTCTATAAATCTCCTCCATTATTAGTGATTCATCCTTGAAAGTTTTAATAGTTTACCAAAGGAGTTTTATCTTGTTACCCCTTCTTATATTCATTCTGGTTGCTCTCCTATAGTGAATCCGGACTAGACTATGGGACTTGTTTTGCCCCAGGGGATGTGAACAGATAAATCTAGGAGAACCTGAAAACAGGAGTTGTTTATTACCATTCACTGACTACTACCTCTGCCATTGTCCTCACAGCATTCCTGGGCTTGCTTCCTACAAAGGGAAACATTGAGTAGACTTAGTTTGCCCTTGTCATCCCACTGGAGGCCATCAGCCATCTGAGCACAGACGTGCATGAGCCAAGTCCAAACTGGAAGAACAACCCAGAAGAACCAAGCTTAAATCACAAATCTATAGCCAAAATATGTTAACTGATTTTAGTCACTAAGGCCAGGTTTGTTACACAATATGATTGAGGCAATAAAGATAATAAATATCTGATAAACTAAATGGTCTTATCTATTGTTATTTTTGTATTTTCTTTTTGAAAGCTCTATAATATTTAAATATTTTAAGACATTTTCAGTGATACAGTGAAGTGTTATATTCTATTTTTCTCATTTATAACATGAAGAAAATACATGTACTTATAAACATAAATTAATTACCTCTATAAGTACATTTTATCAAATGATTAGCAAAATGACTAAAA
Organism: Glaucomys volans; assembly: GCA_020662805.1. Classification (NCBI taxonomy): domain Eukaryota; kingdom Metazoa; phylum Chordata; class Mammalia; order Rodentia; family Sciuridae; genus Glaucomys; species Glaucomys volans. The sequence continues at coordinate 74,842 of JAJEJO010050686.1, read as the reverse complement.
ACTTCAGTGACAATACTTTTAAAACATTATTAATAAACAATTTTATATGAACAGAATCATATAAACATAATCATTCCATTACTAAATAATGGTATTTCAGAATAACATGTAATTAATGTTCTGACTAAAGACAACATGACATGTATAACTAATTTCTTGCATATGACAAGAAACACAAACACTTAAAATTATATCAAGGTGAAAAATACATTCAATCGTATTTCTCATTTTTTCAAATTTGAAAAATTTCTGATAAATATAATCTGAAAAAATGATCTTGAAGCTCATTTAATAGAAATAAGACAATTGAAAGAAGTAGTGTAATTTTAGGAAATTGATTTATTTTAGAATAGCTTTATTTCATTTTCTAGTATAGGCAGTCAATCATTGGTAGTCCCATCATACCATATTCTTCTTTGAGTGGTGTCACATCCTGCCACTGTATTCTAAAGTAGCATCTAGTCATGGGGCCCATGGTTCCTGAATCTATCTTGACCAATACAGGCATTATACTATTGGGTATACATTGAAATTGTTATATCCTACAGATTTCAGATAGTAACACAACCTAAATTTCTCTGTTTACAGCTCCACTGATAACATTCCTAAAATTTGATTTTCCATGGATATTTCCATAAAATCTCCTATAACAAACAAAATGAAGTTCACAATTAGATACAGATACAAATGGGAATTTATTAAACATTAGGCTTTATTCAATACATTGAACAAAAGATGAATTAGTTTCCTACTGGCACAATAGGTTACTATGTGAAACAAAATGAAATTAGGTACATTATCTATTTCTTACCAATACTACTGCTAAAACACAATATATTTTGTAAAGGTATGTGTAATATCTATAAATGCATATCTATACCCAAATATATTAATTTTGTACAGTGGTCACAACAAATTATCACAGACTGGGTGGCATAAGAACAGAAATTTGTTTCTTCATAGTTCTGGAGACAGAAATCCAACATCAAGATGTCGGCAGGATTACTTTCCCCTGAGGCCTCTCTACCTGGCTTGTAGATGGCCATCTCCTGTGCATTGGTATAGTCATTCTTTGTGGGATGTCTTAATTTCGTACTAGAAGGATACCAGTCAGATCGGATCAGAACCCATAGGTATGACCTCAATATACTTTTGTTACCTCTTTAAGGGTCCCTTCTCCAAGTACAGTTATATTTTGAAGTACCGTTAATCAGGACTTCAACATATGATATTTGAAGAGATACAATTTGACCCATAATGCTATAAGAGATGGCTATCTTATTTTGAGATGCATTATGAGATCACAATATAACAAATAAAATGTATGTCATTGTAAAAGATAAAGGAAAATTTTAGAGAGAAAAATTATATATTTTCACTTAAAATAAAAAAAGAAAAAGAAAAAACTGTCAAAGAAAAAATTTCCCATTAGTAAATTGAACAAACACATGAAGATTCACAGAGAAAACTGCTATTTACTTAACAAATAATGGATTAATATTTATTACCCCAGAGCTTCCTAATGATAATATGAACAAGACAAAGTTCATTACAGAAAGAATATGATGGGCATTAACTACAAAATGGAAATAAACATATTAGATTTCCATTTCTGACCAGCCACCTGAGCTTGGTGTACCTGGGACATTGTATATAATACTTCTAAGAGTCTCTAAGCCCAAGGTAGCTCCTCCAGACACTATTTCTTTCTGTAGAGAGAGATGAGGTACTGACTTTTCTTTTCTGACTGGTCCTGAGGGTTGAAACCTGTGCAGCTTCTCTCTAGGCATCATCAAGATGGCTGATGGTTCTATCATAAGAGGAGCTCTTCAGGTTGCAGGAGGTTGTTCCACCTCGCTTCTGGGAAATGAGAATGTGCTGCTTGTTGCTGCTATTCCTGCCTTCTCAGATATGTAATGGTAGTATCAATAGTCTGTGTGAATGTATAAGGAGAAAGCAAAGGGAATGTACAACCTTCAGGCCTACTCCTGGATACAGAGTAGGATCTATGGTATATATTTAGTCCTATGAGGAGTCCCTAAATCAGCTGTGAGCTATCATTCTTAATTATTCAGAGCCATTAATTGGTAATTTTGTTGAGGCAGTCTTAAATATTGGCCACAGCCATAGGTGGAATGATCAAACTGTTACTTTGCTATTGAGTCTTAAAGTTCCTTTCCATTCACATATTTCCATCACTTTATGATTCTTAGAAAATGTCAATCTTTTTAATTCTCATGAAACCCTATGTGCTCAGAAGATCATTATATTCCAGTTTCAGTATATGAAAAATCTCATATCCTGCCAATTGACATTAATAAGAATTGGTTTGTTTTTCTGCAACATGGGATAATGCCCAGTGATGATGTTTTCCAAATAGATTCACTCCCTATTTGTATTCATAGGTTCTGTTAATTTAAGGACTGTCAATAACGTCTTTAGGATCTGATTTTAGAGAACTTTTCACCCTATCCTATCAGGGTATAAAATTCTCATACTAACACCTAACTTCATATCAAAAGTTTTAAGGATTTTCTTTTCAAATTTCATATTTTTCATAGTTTATCTTGAATTGTAGATAATTTTCTTCATGTACACTGTATTATTTTCTTTATGTTTAAGTCTTTATCACAATATTAAATATCTAATATCATTGTTCACTACACAATAAAAAAATACCACATGAACAATTTTATAAAGAAAGCAGACATATTGTTCTAATTTGTTTGATTAATAACATATTTCTTTCTTGTAAAGAAAAACAGAATCAAATATGAAGAATTAAGTAAATTTTATTTAAAAAGTATTTAACTATTAAATAAACAGATCTGTTAGAAAATGGATATTTTTTCCAGGCTTACAACAGAAATACTGCAAGTATAAGGCTATTGATAGAATTCTAATAAGAATCATTTAATTCCAAATCAGTCAAAGTTCTGACTCAGGCAGAAAACATTTTTTTCTTTCAACTCACTTTGTGAAAGTTGTTAGTGAACATATTAGTTAATGACCTGAAGACAAATCCTTGACAATGTGATTTTGTGCTAATTGGAAAAAATATTTCTAGCTTTTAAAAATGTGAGAGTCTGTGCTGCAATAGGGAATTCATCTTCCCTATTTGAGCTGTGCTGTTCACCCTTCCTCAAGGGCACTTAATCATACTGAATGAGTCATCCTGCATTCACATCATATCTGAAATCAAGGAAAACTCTCGAGAGGCAATGTTGGGGACTAAACATTGTTGTTCTGTTTACACTCAGTTCATATTAAAATGAAAAATTAGATAATTTTTTGCATTAAGAATATGAATATTTCAACATCTCATTTTTATCATATTTGATTGAAAAATATCAAAGTTTTAGAAATAACAGTATTGTTCTATTTACTTAAAAATCTTATTTTAAATTTATCTTCTTTACAATATCTTTCCTATTAACTGAATGAAAAAATACCAGACATATTAAAATAAATGTATGCTTTATTAAGTATGCTTACTAGAAAGGAAAACCAGTGCTTTAGGAGCCTGAGGCTAAAAAATATTAAATTGAGTGATGGTAACACATAAAGCTGAAAAATATACATATAAATGGTTTTTTCAAGGATATATGCTATTGACTTCAATATGATTATGAAAGCTTATGAAAAAATGTCAAATCTTTCAAATCAGTAGAAAATGGACTTGAGGATAATTTATATATTAAGTATATACAGGATTTTATATTCAGTTAACTAAATAAAAATAAAATATCCCAAAGAAAATACATATTGTTATGTATACATACATAATACAACATATTAGATGCATGTCATTTGTTATATATGTTTATATGAATATGACATGTAAAAAAAATCACAACAGATCCACTCCAAGATATTACTATGAAAATACCTAACATGAGGTATGCATAAGGTTAGCATTTTAAAAGCTGCTACAGAAAAACGACTGGTCACCTTTAGAAGTAAACCAATCCAGATCTCAACTGATTTCTCAATCCAGACCCTAAAAGTGAGGAGGGCTTGTAATAATATATACCAAACTCTGAAGAAAAACGGATGCCAACCAAGAATACTACATGCAACAAATTTAAGCTTCAGAATTGAAGATAAAATAAAAACTTTCCACAATAAACAAAAGCTGAAAGGACTCACGAGAAAGCCTGTACTACAAAACATACTCAATAAAATATTTCATAAAGAAGAAATGAACAATAAAAATGAAAGCCAGCAGAGAGAGGAACTACACTAGAATCAATCAAAGAATAATCAAACTAAATTTAAACACTAGAAATAAACAAAAATGACAGGAAATAAAAATCATCTCAATAATAGCATGGAATGTAAATGGTCTAAACTCTTCAATATAATATATAAATATCACATTTTTAAATCTATACCTAAACTGATGAGATTGTAAATTGCCAACTCCTCTTTGCTACTGAGAATTTTAATACTGTGATCAATGTTTTTATTAAAATTTTCTTGCAGATTTGGGAAAGGTTTTGGGGATATATACATTGCTGTGAGACTGACTGTTGGACATTGAGTATTTGTATATGTTTTTACTAGACAAAGTAGAATATCTCAAGAATATTTGCAAACATTTCTTTACATTCACACTGACAAAATTGATGCTTCAAAATTTCCTTATTCTTATATTTCATAGTATGCTACCTTCAAATTTTGGCCAATCTGTTATTTGCAGGAGGTGATGCTATTTTTCTATTAATATACATTTTCACATTTACTTCTATGGCTTGTTTTGCACATATTAGCTCTATAGATATTTCTTCAAAAACAACATAACAAACTACTAAAGAGTATAGATTCCAGACCAAGATAGTTTGAGGTCAATTGCTGCTTCCACTAATTTTTTAGGCAAAAAATTTAAAAATATGTTTATATTATTTAACTCTCTGTGCCTCAGCCTATTCAACTATACAATGGGGACACTATCTACTTCATAAATTCTATGAGTGTGAAATAAATTAATACATGTATATGCTTAAAACAGTGTCCAGTATACAATAATTGCTACATTAGTATCATTAATTATTAAAATTTTCAGCCTATATTTGTAAATATTTTGCTTGCTGAGTGGAATTAGTTCCATTTACAATGCTGGCAATCATTCATGGATTTTCTAAGCATAAAGTTTTTTGTATAAAATAACAAAATAATCTTCTCTAATGATCCCATAATTTTATGTAATGTATTACAGACAGCCAAGTTTTATAATGCATAGCATGCAGGTTTATTAGGTTTATTTAACTAGAAAGAGTAGTATTTTTTTTCCCTGTTGCTAACACTCTCCTTTTTGTTGATTCTCTATTAAGGCACTAGTTCCTATATGATATTTTTTGTTATTTTTATCATAATATGTTTAACAGATTATATATCACATATATAATTCCCATTCTTCCATATACAGTAAACTTTGCCTGTGATAAGATTTAATAACTAAAACTATTTCACTTTTAAATAACCAAAGTAATAATTTTTATGAATGGTTTGTACTTAAACCTTTTGCTTTTTAAATTTTTTCCAACTTTGTAGTCACAAAAGATTGCTTTTTTAGTGTTATTAATTTTAGCTTTTCTTTTAGCATTTGGGAATTTAACCTGCATGAAGCAATATCTTATCCAACACTGGAATCTAACCTTCAAAATACTTAAGCTGAGTCAAACTGCCATTGGTAATCTATGAAGAAATTGGTAATTTCCCCAAGTCCCAATAAACTATCTCTTATCAAATATGAGTTAATCATATGTACACAAAGATGTTTAGAGGCATTCTCAAGTTTGTCATTTCATTACAGGAACTACACATTTTGATAATGTCTAATAATTTTATAAATACATAGGTATTATGCTTTCCATTTTAGATTCATGACAGATATGCTTAACTTTATGCTGTTGTGAAAATTATAAAATAGGGGGTTTTTTTTGAAATTTTATTCTAGATATCTGCTAAAATTTCCCTGAAAAAAATAAACATTTTAGTAGAATCAACATATAAAACTCAGGTTTGCACATACATGAATATATGACTTTTTCATTTTATTAGAGTCTTTATGAGGTTTGACATAACATAGAGTGTCAACTTTTCTAATCAGACTCACTGTATCATAGTTTTTTAGTACCAATTTTTTTTAATAATTAGAAGGGTTTAGAAAATCTTAAGGCCCTAAAAAACATGGATATGTTGAAGAATTGTCCAGATGCCGAGTTGCTTTCTTCATGAGCTAGAACAACAGCCTATGGTTTGCATTTCATATGTAAAATTTGAAATAATCCATGTAGAAAAAAAGTGGGTAATTCAAAATAATGAAATAATATACCTTTTGTAAAAATTCCATAACTTTATATTCCAGAGGGCTAAGTCCTATAATGCATAGGACTTAGAATTTCTAGCTTTATTTACAATAAAGAATTAGTTTTCAGATATAATACCAAAAGCATGAGCCATGAAGTGATTAATTTATAAGCTGGACTTTGTTAAAATTAAAAATTTTTGATTAGCAAAAATTATATCAAAAGAATAAGACACGGCACAAAACTGTAGGAGTGTTTGCAAAGACATCTGATAAAGGACTATCACCTGAACTGTGCAAGGAACACTTCAAACTCAACAATAACACAATGACAAACCTGATTAAAACTCTTGAATCCTAATATTGCTTTTTCATCATACTTTAACAAGAAGTTTTTTTAAAGATTCCTAGAAAAGTTAGTAAAAAAATTAAAAGACTTTTCAGGGTTTGAGGACAATTTCAAATACAAATTGTGAGAGAGCATGTGACATGTTGAACTAATAACAAATTTTGTTTTACATCATTGGCAACTGTTGAATTTAGAAGTATAAAAATAACAAATTTATAAAGTTCATTGAAATAATTATAAAGATCACTATAGGACATAATTTTGAAACAGCACATATGGTGATAGTGGTCTCATTTTTATGTTTGGTTATAATTAACGGAAGAATTGCTCATCATTAAAACTCCCAGCAGTTTTATTCTAAGGGACATTGGAATACCATAATTAGAGGAAGGTAAAAAATGAGCTGGTACTTAATGAGTAAAATATTTTGTTCCATGAGTTTTTAAGTAGAGATTGTACATAATTATTCCTCATAAACTTTAGAAATACCAAAGAGGTATTTTATAATTGCCAGTTTTTTTATATTTTATGTGTATTATATCACACACTGAGTAGGAGAAAATATCATTTTGTGGAACAAGTGCCATCTGCTGCCTATAAATAGCACTAGACATCCCAGGATTTTTGCTTTCTGCATCTTACAATAGGAAAACTACACAGTCAAGCAGTGGATGAAACACAGGTTCACTCACATAGAAGAGAGACAAAGCAAGATCAGCTTAGTAGTGGGCATCAACTCATTATGGCCAGTGAAGTTTCTCTGGACAGCTGTTGCAAAGCAATGGGTGTGCATAAACTTCTTATTTTATATTAAAATGACCCTGTTACCTCCTGATTAGAAACTGGTATAGTAGTGGAGTTAACCAGCTGGCCTAAGGTACATAACCTTGAGCAAAATTAATAAGAGCATTTTGAGTTTGAAACAGCAAACCTATTTTCAAGCAATCTGACAAGTTCAAGAAAGTATATAAAGACATTTTATCTTTTGGTAAAAAAGTGTTTCAGGTACAAGTAACATATTTGTGCAACCAAGAGGGGCCAAAAGACCTTGTACATTTTAACTAATTTATTTATAATCCTTGAATTTAAATGGTTTGAGCACAGTTTGTGCAGAAACAATGAGGAAACTGGAAATTAGTGGGTAAACATTAAACATTTGGTACATTACATACAAAGAAGTCTATCAGTAGAGTATATGAAAAGATACAGAATGTAATTGGATACTATGTATACAAAAGAATTAATGTAAAAGATGACAGTGGATGGAAATGATCAAGTGGTGGTATATATGATCAGAACTATAGAAAATCATGACAAGATAGAATGATATGATGGAGATAAAGTAATGGAATTGTAGAAAAAAGTTATCTCACATATAGAATACTATAGTTCCCCTATTTCATAAATAAAAATTATATTCAGGGACTTTCCCTGTATTACATAGTTGGCAATGGGATCTCTCTCTCTTTGAATATTTTCAAATTGACAAATAATAATTGTATACATTTATGTGATACGGTGTGATATTTTGATAACTGTGTATTTTGTGAAAGATTAAATCAAGCTAATTAACACACCTAATGTTTCAACTGCTGTTTTACAATACTTTAACTTCGATACCATGGGGTTAGCACAGACTTTTTGCATCTAAATAACAGATAAGTTGAGTTATTGATGTTATATTCATTCACTCTCTTGGATGGAAAATGGTAAAAGAAAAAGGATGTCATTCTCAGGAGGAACAGAAGACAGTGGGGAAGATAAAAATAAGCTACCATAAGTTCCACTGTGCTCTTTGATTGGGTATCATTGCCAAATACATTTATCTTCAGTGAGTTTTAGCAGCCTGAGGCTTAGAAGTCACTTGTCTAAGACTCTGTAGCCACCATCCTCACACAAAACAAAGTAGAATCCTACTCTCCCTGGAAGATGTTTGGCCTTAATATGTCATATGCTAAGTTACTTGTCATTGCTGCCAAATTAATCTTTTGTGTAAAATGCTATAACCCTACAAAAATAAGTGTTCATTTCTACCCTGTGGCATGTTTTTGAAATTTATACTCATCAAATTAATTTAAAGTATGTTAATCACCTTAATTTTTTTTACAATGATAGATATAGTAAAAAATAGAGGCTACATAATGTAAATATTATTAAAGAATACATTAGGTTGTTGCCATTCTTTATAAGGTAAATATCAGTGACAAGACTGGCTCAAAAAAGAGAGAGGCCCTGGTGAAGAACTCCAATCAGTGAGACTAGATTCTTAATTGAAAGGATTATAGCTCTTTATATAAAGTAATATTATTTAGCACCTAATAGCAAATACTAATTTAAAGTTGTGTTTGTATGTTGAATTTTTCCTGCTTCTTTATTCTGGCTTGTATACCACATTTCACAAGTTATGTAATGAACTTAATTAATTTTATTTTATATTGATTATTGGCATAATAATTTGTTCATCAAGGAATTAAAAGGATGAAATATAATGATAATTCTCTATCTTGCTTTTATTCAAAAATAAAGTAGATACATATAATGGCAACATAAATACATACATTTTTTAAAAATCTAGTATCCTATTATCAGTTTCTCCATATGGTAGAATAGTTTTTAACACTTATCAAAAGTGAAATATGATATATAAGGTTATAAACAAAATTCATTATATAGCCAGGCATGGTGGCTTGGGAGGCTGAGGCAGGAGGATCATTGAGTTCAAAGCCAGCCTCAACAAAAGCAAGGCACTAAGCAATTCAGTGACATCCTGTCTCTAAATAAAATATAAAATAGGGCTGGGGATGTGGCTCAGTGATCAAGTGCCCCTGAGTTCAATCCCTGGCACAAAAAAAAAAGAAATTCATTGTATATAATGTATTCATAATTTCTAATTTTCATATATTAAATTCTCTATTTAGAAGCTTATGATTTTACATCAACTAGCAGTGACCATTACTAAATGAATATTAACTAGGAAATTCCCAAGAGAGTTCAATTTAACTTATAGTATAATACTAGCCTTTTAAATTTACTTCTAAAATAAAGCACATCTAGAGAAATAATAAAAATATTTAAAATGCAGTGGTGTACTAAATAGAAAAATGCAGGATCTTACTTTAAAACTTTTCACTTTGGAGTATTTGAAGATAGGAGGAAAATTTTAGCTAATGTTTCACGAACATCTATCATTTTATATGAATTGTCCTTATGCTCTGTCTTAGTAATTCTGTCATGAAGCATATTTTTACTCTAAAGAAAGGAGGTGGAATATAATTATCTCTCTTAAAAATACAAGAGTAGGGCCAGGCACGGTGGTGCACACCTGAAATCCCAGCTACTCAGGAGGCTGAGACAGGAGGATCATGAGTTCAAAGCCAGCTTCAGCAAAAGTGAGGCACTAAGCAACTCAGTGAGACCCTGTCTCTGAATAAAATACAAAATAGGGGTGGGGATGTGGCTCAGTGGCTAAGTGCCCCTGAATTCAATCCCCAGTACCCACCCTCCCCGCAAAAAATACAAGAGCAGTACCGTTTATGATGTATTTCTTTTGGTCGCTCTGGTTTAGTAATGTCTGCTTACATCTGTACAATGTGGTTATTCTCACATGGTGCTAGAGAAAGAGAAGTATTACCAGGAGTGATAGAAGAATATTCTACATGGATGTATGACCAGACTCTTCTTATTTGTTTGCTTATTCCCAGTATTGGAGAGAAGTTGTAAAAGAAAAGGAGATATAAATTTATTGCTTACCTTCAAATATCTGCATGTCAGTCATGTCCATAAGAATTGAAATCATGGGCATAAAATTAGATTTCAATTCTTTATTCAGTTATATTTAAATAATAAAGAATTACATACTTAAATGCTTGAAAGGTGTTGTAGTAATTTACAATGTCATCCATTTCTTTATCAGAATGTCACAATGGCCTTCACCATCTTCAGAATACATTCTAGTGCATAAAGCAAAAATTAGTCCCTTCCACTACCCTGTCTATTTGAAACAGTACACAAACCATCCCACTTTCCTTTGCTCATTCCTGAAATGCAGCATAAATATACATACGTACACCCACTCTAAGCAAAGCAGCCAAATGAACCAGGCAACAGATGGGAAACTCGGAGCCCATGTGTTCACATTCCTCCTATGCCAATAACTTGCTGGGTGATCTTGGGCAAGCTACATATCTTCAGCTAATTGCCTTCTCTCTAAAAGAACAGAGCCATAGGGCCTGAATATTAGCTCTCAGAAGCCAAGTAATGAATTTGTCCCACCATACTTCTTAATATGGAAAACATATTCAAATAATAAAGAGCTGGAATTGATCTTATTATTATTGCATAATCTCATTAGGTCTTCCCTGCTGTTCTGAAGGCTATAACCAAATGCTTCATAATATCCATTAAAAAAAAAAAACTTCTCTAAAACTGAGACAAGCAGCAAAAGAAAAATAGATGCATCTAACTTCTCCAAAGAAGATATGTAACAGACAAAAAATGCATGAAATAATTTTCAATATCATTAGGCATTAAGGAAGTGGAAATCAAAACCACATTGAGATTTTTTTTCACACCTATTAGGATGGCTAAAATGAAAGGGATAGAAAAAGAATTAGTAAGAATGTGGGAAAACTGGAATCCTCATCCACTACTGATGGCATTGTAAAATGGTACCGCCACTCTGAAAAATAGTTTGGATGTTCTTCAAAATGTTAAACACAGAGTTAGCAGGAATTCAACTCCTAGTTACAAATCCAAGAGCACTGAAAACATATGTCTTCCTAAATCACATGCACAAATATTCATAGCAGCATTATTCAGAATGATCATGAAATGGAAATAATTCAAATGTCAAATGACTATTAAATGGATAAATAAAATATGATATATTTATACAGTGGGATATTACTTAGCCATAGGAAGTAAAGAAGTACTGGAAAGGGCTATAATATAGGTTGATATGGTTTGAATTTTGAATGTTCTCCAAAGACCTATGTAAGAAAAGCTGCTATTAGAGGTTGCAGGATATTGCTATTGGTATGCCACTGTTCAGAGGTTTAGAAATTTTAAGAGATGGAACCAACTGAGAGGTCCTTAGGTCACTGTGGGCATGGCCCTTAGAGAAGTCTGAGACAACAGCTACTTCCATTTCTCTTAGCTCAGTTGGTAGAGTGCTTGCCTTGCAAGCACAAGGCCCTGGGTTCAATCCCCAGCACCGCAAAAAAATAAAAATAAAAATAAAAAAACTTACTTTCTTTCTTTCTTTCTTTCTTTCTTCCTTTCTTTCTTTTTTTTTTTTCTTTCTGGTTAAAAGATCAGTGGTTATGCTCCACCATTCATTTATATTATGATGTGCTGCTTCACCTCAGGCTCAGAGCAATGGGACCAACTAAGGAGAGACTAAAACCTCCAAAACAGGGAACCAAAATAAACATTTCCTCTTTACAAATCAATCATCTCAGGGATTTGTTAGAATGATGGAAACTTGATTAATGCATACAGGAAAATTGAAAATATTGTGTTGAGTGAAAGAAGCCAGTCACCAAATGTCATATATTATATTACCTCTTTTATACAAAATTTTTAGAATAGATAAATCCACAGAGACAAATAATAGATTAGTAGTTAGCAGGGCCTGCTCAGTATAGCTCAATTTCAACTCAGGTTAGCCTTGCAAACTTCAAAAACCAAGTTTCAGGAAGGTGTTAGAGTTTCTTAGATTGTTTTTTTCTAGAACACAGAGCCCAAGAAAAAGTTTTTTGCACAGTTTGCAATAGGAAAAAAAAATAAATAATGTAGTGACAACTAATCCCAGATTTTATTATGGATTGGGTAACACTCTAGACAACTACACCAAACATGGTGGAATACAAACCCCTATCATTCCATATAAAGTTGTTTTTGTTTGTTTGTTTGTTTTTGGTACCAGGAATTGAACCCAGGGGTGCTTAAGCACTGAGCAACATCCCCAGTCCTTTTTTATATTTTATTTAGAGACAGGATCTTGTTTGAGTTGCTTAGGGTCTTGCTAAGTTGCTGAGGCTGGCTTTGATCTCATGATCCTCCTGCCTCAGCCTCCCAAGTGGCTGGGATTAAAGGTGTATGCCACTGCACCCAGATCACACAGTTTTTTTTTTTTTTATAAAAATGTAACTCAAAATTATCTGCTTGTAGGAATAAAGAGGATCATCTATCTATCAGTACTCACTACTCATTGGACATGTTCAGTTAATGCATATGTTGGAACTAGCAGTTCTCACAGCATCTCAGGTCTGGACTTCAGAAAGCAAGTGCTACATCTGTTACATTATTCTTTCTTGCTACACTAGACAGAGGACACAGAGTATATAATGCAGAACCTTTATCTCTTGTTTCCAAAATGGGTTCAGTGGTATGTTGAAAGTATTTGTACTAGTTTATATGCTCTAACTATATGCATCTCTTGGCAACCCTGAGATCAGTAGCATCCTGTTAGTAACCTAAAATTGAAGATGGTGGGAGTATTTACACCAAGGACATAGGCAAACCTTAGAAAATACCTGTTTTCCCTCTTGATAGCAAGATATTTACCTTTATTCAGCTTGTCTTCTATTCAAAGCTCTTCCTTATTCTTGCTAACCAAACACCATACTAGAGAAACGATGTATTTATCTAAGGGTAAAAATAAAAAACAGTTACTGGGTCCCCTTCCTTAGCTTCTTGAGACAAAAATTTGAGGAATGCATAAGGTTGGGAAGACTACTGAAGTATATATAAATGACAACAGAGACTTGGTGAATCTACAAAGTTTAATTACATATATATTACAGTTACATTCTCATCCATTACTACTATAAATTTACTCTGCATTTTTATATGACACTTTTATAAAAGTAAATATTATCCATAGAAAATCCAAGACATATAATGTACTATGACAAGTCATTTATGTAAGTTGTTTTTGTGATCCTCATGATAATCTCATGAGTTAGATGATTATATTATTCTATTTATTTTTTTTTACCAGTTAAGAAACTAAGAATCAGATTCAACAATTTGCCAAAGGTAACAGAGTTGGATGCAACAATACAATATAGCCATGATTATTTTCTGATTCTATATGTCAGTAAGTTTTCTGCTATAGCACAAAAATTACTTTTATAACATATTATTCTCATTGATAAAGGCATATTTTTTGTTAAATGAAGTGCTCTTTTGCTTTTGTTCATATATGATCAAATAGGTCTCTGTTTTCTATGTTCTGATATATGATGAATTTCATTGATTAATTCAGTAATATCATTTACACTTGTCTTAGTCAGTTTTTTTTCTGTTGTGACTAAAGGACACAGCCAGAACAACTGTAGAACAGGAAAGTTCATTTGAGAGCTCAGTTTCAGAGGTCTTAGTCCATAGAGGGCCAGCTCCATTCCTTGGGGCTTGAGGCAAGACTGAACATCATGACAAGAGAGTGTGGTGGAGGGAAGCAGTTCACATCATAATCAGGAAAGAGAGCGAGAGAGACTACACTCGCCAGATACAAATATATACCCCAAAGTCACGTCCTAATTCCCACCTCCTCCAACCATACCCTACCACTTCACTTATCACTCAGTAATTGAGATGAAATCACTGATTGGGTTAAGACTCTCACAACTCAATCATTTCTCCTCTGAACCTTTTTCACTGTCTCACATATAAGCCTTTGGGGGCACCTCATATCCAAACCATAACATTCCCCCTGGCCCCCCAAAAGCTCACAACTATTTGACAATGTAAAAAACATTTTTTCCACTTCCAAGAGACCCCATAGTTAACAGTGCTGACATTGCTCAAATTTCAAGTCCAAAGTCTTTTCTGAGGCTCAAGGCAATTTTCCATTGTGAGCTCCTGTAAAATTAAAACCAATCCACAAGTATCCAATATATAATGGTACAGAGTAAATATTTCCATTCACAAAATTAGGAGCATAGAAAGAAGGGACAGGACCAAAACCTGACTGAAATCCAGCTCGGCAAACAAGTCCTGTGTCTCCATATCCAGCAACAAGGGCACATGGCACTGTAATGTTCTCTCCAAAGGGCTTGTGTAGCTCCCCCCACCCCTGTAGCCTTGTTTGTAGCCCAAGTGGTCTTTCTGTTGGCTTCTCTCTGCTCAATTCCTGCAGCTTTCCTAGGATTATGGCCCACTTTACTGGCATTCCTTAATCTTGGAGGTCTCCATTGCAGCCTTGGCTTCCTCCTCAAAACTCCACACTTTGATTTCTCAGGGGGTGCCTGCAGGGACTTGGGCCCTGCTACACTTTTCCTGGCCTCCTAGGTCTTCCTTTGAAATCTTGGTGGAAGCCTCCATGAAACCCTAACTCCAGGATCTGCATTCCTGCAAGACCAGCACCATGTGATTGATGCCAAGGTCTACCACCATCTCAAGCAGCAGTCTCTGAGAGTCTGGGTGACTGAGCATGTTGAAAAACATGCATAAGGCTCCCTCATGCAAGAAGTATTCACCACTGGTTTGTCCTCAAGAGAATTCTCACTTTTATTCCCTTGAGCCTGAGATGGGTGTGGACTTGTCAGCTCCTGAGATGCCCTTAAGCCATCTTTCTTATTGTCACTATGCAAAGTCTTCAAGATTTCTTTAGTGGCAGTAATGTCCTTAATAACCACAACTTCCTTAGTCTCAGTTTTACTCCTGCCTTTCAAGTCCAAGTTTTTCAAACCTTTCTGCTCTGCTTTCTGCTTCTGAATATCACAATAAACTTGGCTAAAAGCCACTAGCAATACCCTCGCCATTTTTTGAATGCTATGCTGCTTAGATGTTTCTTCCACCACATTAAGAAGTTCATTGCTTTGAAAATCAGCTTCAAAGAAAGTCTCAAGACATTGGCAAAATACAAACAACATTTTGACCAGAACTTAACATGAATGGTCTCTACTTCAAATCCCAACAGAGTCCTTCTCTGAGTCTCTTGAGCCCTGTCTTCACTGTCCATGGACCTATTGGCATTCTGGTCTTCTGAGCTCCCACCAGAATCAGTCATTAAGCTCTGCTTGTAACACCTTAAAGCATTTCCAGCTTGCACTGCTAAGCATCTCAAAATTCCTCCCACAAATTCCAGAAAGCTCAAAAAGCTTCTAAACCACATGGTCAGTTTTAGTCACAGTAATGACTCCACTTCTCAGTACCAATTTCTGTTTCAGTTTAGCTTTTTCGCTGCTATGACTAAAGGGCCCAACCAGCATAATTATAGAGGAGAAAAGGTTTGTTCAGGGCTCATGGTTTCAGAGGTCTTAGTCCATAGAAGGCCAGCTCCATTCCTAGGGGCTCAAGGACATCATGGTGGAAGAGTGTGGCAGAGGGAAGTGGATTACATCATGGTGATCAGGAAGCAGAGAGAGAGTCTCCACTTGTCAGATACAAATATATACCCCAAAACCATGCCCCAATTCCCCCCTCCTCCAGCCACATCCTACCACTTCAGTTAGCACTCAATCTCTAGCAGGGGATTAAATCACTGATTGGGTTAAGACTCTTACAACACAAACATTTCTCCTCTGAACCTTCTTGCATTGTCTCACACATGAGCTTTTGAGAGATACCTCACATCCAAACAATAACAACACTGATAAGTAAAAATTATTTGCAGTCTCAAGAATGTTCAGGAGCATAGGTCATTACTTTTCTGTCCTCTCTTCTCATAAGGCAGAACCAACATTACTGACCCATATTTTCAGCTGCCCTTGCTATCTCATCACCCAGGATACTGTCTTCAGAGGCTGGGACAAGGATTAGTCATGTTTACCAACAGGCAGGATTGTGTTAAGTGTGATGTATTAAAGACATGTTAATATTCATCACTGATCTTTAGCTTTCCTGATTCCAAAATTACTCATTCAAATAAATGAAATCAGTATGTACACAATATATGATGTCTTTCTCCTAGCCATTTCCTCTTCATCATTTCCCCACATAAATGGTAGACCTCGCTGTCACCAAGGTCTGTGCTAAGTACATTAGGTTCCTGGGTCAGGGACCAGTTGGCCTAAGAAAATTTAAGTCCCTAAATAAGGGTGAATGTGCCTGTCTTACTATTTATTTATCACTGGGAGTGTTCATAAGATCAGCCTTTTCATTTATTGCAGTGAGTATACATTTACCATTAGTTTGTGGAGTTCATAATATAGGGATTTGATGAATGGAAGGAAGTCTTCCCACTGGCTAAAGCACAACTCATTAATCCAGAACAATTCTGAAATTGGTTGGGGAAGAAGAGCAAAGGAAAAGGGGATTAAATGTATACAAAGTCCAAATCATGTTTTGTTTTACTCCTGACAGAAAAAACTAAAATTTTAAAAATCAGGGCATCACATTTTATCTCAGCCATTTATACACTGGGGCTTAATTTTGGATGAAATGAGTATATACAAGGAAATGTATTTTGGAGCAAAGTTTTGTGAGAAGAGCCTAAGGATCTTGATATGGCAGAGGTGACATCACAAATAATTCTGTTGCTGTGTTACAAGAGAAAACATTTTCATTTATAAAATTTCATAAAATTCACTGAAAAGAAAAGCAGAATCTGTGACTTTTGTTAATAAAATAAATATTGATATCTCTGTTTTTACTTTTCTTACCCAGATATCAAAAAGGAGACTTTAAGTAAAAAAGAAAAAAAAAAATTCAGCAAAGAGTACTGCTGGTGCAAGACTTTAGGAACATAGAAAGGTTAAGAAATTGATTGACAGCAGCATGGGGCTTGGACTGATCCACATTGTTTTCCTCTGTATCTTGTTCCAATACCATTCAAGGCCAAGGAAATAGGTATTGAAAGGGCAACCTTGAAACTCCTATGGCATATCCAGAAGCTCCTGGAGTAATCTTCCCACCCCACATTTTCTAACTACATCTGACATTCACCCAGATTACAACTTTGAATTTCACAAAGCTAGTTTATGGGTAAATTAGCATAGCATGGGATGGATTTGTTCAATAAATAGCTAATGTGGAACAGAAATTTTACTCTGTGAGATTTTATCCTACTACTAAGCTAAGAGAGAGAAAAAATAATTGTAATTTTTATAAACCCAAGGGTGAAGTGGTAATTTTAAAACGCTGTTCTTGTAGCAGTTTGTCGGGTGGAATTTGGATTTCACAGAGACATAGTGAAGACTAAATGAGTTTATATAGCAGTTTTTCATCATTTTAGTCAGAATAAGAACTGTGTTGGGAATAAAAGAAAAGCAGAAAAATCATTTTAATTTGGCTAGAGAAGAAAAGAGTCTTGTTTAGAAAATGATAACAACGCTAAATAGAAATCTACAAAATAAAAAGAAAGCTAATGTGACAATATGTAACTATTTTAAACTAGTAGAGTTATAGTTACTTTCTTTCTGAATTAGGTTCAGAAGATATTTCCCATATTAAAAGATATCCAAGATGTTAACAAAATAAAAGTAAAACTGAGAAGCATTCCATAGGAAACATGGAAGACATGAAAATATATGGAATTACATTCTCTAAATAGTGTCTTCCACATTTTGGTACATTTCATTCATTTATTAGGTAAGTTTTACACACACTTTATTAAAAATGTTTTAGAATGTCAATATAAAATTTAAGTATTTGCTGATTTTACTGACTACAAAAATAATTTAAGTGGGAAATCAGGCTTGTGCTATAAGAAAATGCCAGACTATAAGTAGGAGTTTGGGGAGGATAAGACGCTAAACTTAAGAAAAGCATGAAGCAATAAAGTATATCCAGCATGCTGGAATTCTGGACAGGTAGTCAGGGACTATCTCTGTGGAAATATCCTGTTTGGGAAGTGAGAGATTGTTTTCAATGAATTAGGTACTTTTTCACACTCAGCATTCAAAAACTATCTCTCCAAGAGACCCATAGATCCTAATCAGGAAGAATACATCATTAAAACAAACAAGTAGGACGAAAGCAAAGTGAAAGTGAATGGAAAGATGATCCTTTAATTAAAAATATAGTATGTTTTTCTTGCATCATGCAGGAAAAGAAAGACGCTAAGATTAAAAGCAAAATTATCTTTAAAATATACTGTCATTCCTCACTTGAAAGATGTAAGAGACTAATAAAATAAAATAGCACACACAGAGCAGGCATTCCAAGTGTATTAGCATCCTGTGGCTGCTATAACAAAGCAATAAAACTTAGCAGCTTAACCAATAGAAATTCACTATCTCACACTTGTGGGGTTTAGAAATCTGAAATTAGGGTAAATGTGAGGTTGGTTTGTCCTGTGGTTTATCCTGACAGTTGTGCAGGATAATCTGCTGCATACCTCTCTCTCAGCTTCTAGTCATCTCTGGTATTTCGTGGCCTTTAGATGACATTCTTCTTGAGTCTTCACATGGCCATTCATCTACATATGTATACTGTGTACAAATGTCCCTTTTAATGAGGACACCAGTCTTATTGGATTTGAGTCCATCCTAATGGCCTTATATTAGCTTGATTATTTGCAAATATTATTTCCAAATAAAGACATATTCACAAGAAGTGGGGATTAAGTCTTCAACATCATTTTTTGAGGGAGTACATAATTCAACTCACAAGAATAATATTAAATAAGAAGTATTAAACAAGAAAGAATGTAATAGGGATGTTTCTGTTGCCTTTCATATAGCTCAAAATACTCAAGTATTATGAAATTTTTTAAAAAAAGAAAATATTCAAGAAAGGAAACATTTCTGTCATATATATTGTGGAATAGCTTATAGAAGTTTTCATTAGGATGGGGGCTGTGGCTCAGTGCTAGAGCTTTCGTCTAGAACGTTTGAGGCACTGGGTTCAATCCTCAGTACATAAAAATAGGGAAAACAAAGGTATTGTGTACATCCACAACTCAAAAAAAGAAAAGAAAAAATATTTAAAAAAAGAAGTTCTCATTAGACTTTTTTGAATACACAAGCTTTTGAAGCCCAGCAGTTTTAAATATGTATAGTGTTGAGGGTAATTCATAAGTAGAAAAAATGGTAAGATCCAAAGGACAATATGGAACTGGAGACTATCATGCTAAGTGAAACAAGCCAAAATCCAAAGTCAAAGTTCAAATATTTTCTCTGATATTCAGAAACTAGTTCAAATTAAGGGGGAAGAAAGATAAGGAAAGGAAAAAGGGGGAAATCCATCAAAATTGAAGAAAAACAGACTAGATGAAGAAAATTGATGGGGAGAGAGGAGACACAGGCTAAGGAAAGAACAGTGGAATGAATCTGATCTCTATGTACATATATGAATATAACACAGTGAATCTAATTTTTTTTTAAAAAGGACAATATATTATGAAGCAAGAATCAGGGACTGAGAATTATCTTCATGGTATCTGCAGCAAACTCATTAACATGGAGACAAGAAAAAAAAAGAGAAAGAAAAAATGACAAAGGACCTTTCTAGAGAAGACACACCATCAGAAAGTCCTGAATAAAAGGTTTGGGGACTGTTCAGACTCAACATACCCACTTGCCATACAGTTTTACATTTCAGGCTATGACATATTGGATAACAGAATTAAAAATAGCCTGTTTCCCTATAGAATACTCACATTTATTTCATCTGTGTGATGCCTTAAATAAAGAGTATAAAAGACTACTTAATACTACAAGTTTGTAAATATACAAGGTGAAAATGAAGGGAAAGAAGGAAACTTAAGGAAGGACAGGAGATAAGAACTGTCATCCTTGCAAAACTACAACTGTGCAAAAGAGGGAACCATTTCGATGCTAAGAGGGAAAGCATGACTTTTTAAGCAAGATATGACAGCTAACATGTTCCTAGTTGTTTTTTCTTAAATAAGCTGCATTTGAACCACTAGTATTTATCTTATAACTAGGGATGTTGAACATTTTTTCATAAATCTGTTGATTGCTTGAAGATCTTCCTCTGTAAAGTGCCTGTTCATTTCTTTGGCCCGCTTATTGATTGGGTTATTAGTGTTCTTGGTGTAAAGATTTTTGAGTACTTTGTAGATTCTGGAGATTAGTGCTCTATCTGAAGTGTGTGAGGCAAAGATTTTCTCCCACTCTGAAGGCTCTCTCTTCACATTGCTCATTGTTTCCTTTGCTGAGAAAAAGCTTTTTAGTTTGACTCTATCCCAATTATTGATTCCTGCTTTTTTCTTGCACTTTGGGAGTCATGTTAAGGAAATCTGGTCCTCGGTCAACATGATGAAAATTTGGACCTATTTTCTATTAGGTGCAGGGTCTCTGGTCTAATTCCTAGGTCCTTGGTCCACCCTGAGTTGGGGTGAGAGATATGGGTTTAGTCTCACTTTGCTGCATATGGATTTCCAGTTTTCCCAGCACCATTTGTTGAAGAGGCTATCTTTTCATCATTGTATGTTTTTGGCTCCTTTGTCAAGTATGAGATAACTGTATTTATGTGGGTTTGTCTCTGTGTCCTCTATTCTGTACCATTGATCTACCTGTCTATTTTGGTGCCAATACCATGCTGTTTTTGCTACCATTGCTCTGTAGTATAGTTGAAGGTCTGGTATTGTGATACCCCCTGCTTAGCTCTCCTTGCTAAGAATTGTTTTGGCTATTCTGGGTCTCCAGCTTCCCAGCCTTCTTTAGGTCACCCCATTAAAAGAGCCTAATAGGTGGCAAAGGAGAAACACAGTTTTCAAAGTCAAGCTGTGTAACAAAGCTAGTCAAGAGGGACCATTTGAAATTGGAAGAACATTTTCTCTGAATATAAAAATATTCAGATATAGTACAAGTGTATACAATGTGATTTCTCTGATTTTACAAATAATTTTTAGAAAAAGATTAGTTTTCATGACTGAATATCTATGTAAATAAAATAATATTTATTAAGTTGAACATTTTTAACAAAATTAATTGTTAGCATTGATAATAAGTACGATAATAATTTTCTTAGATTCAGGGACTGATACCAATGTATCAAGAGGTTCCTGAATCTGTTTAACTATGATTTCCCCCAAGTTATTCTTGGTTTCCTAAGCACATATAAAGATAAAGATACCAAATTTATGTTGAGAATTATATGTGGGATTGTCTGAAATTATAATGAGTTGCTTATGTAGAAAAGCTGGAAACATTAAGAGAGGAATCAGTTACCACTAACCATCCATATCCTAAAAACATGCTTTAAAAATAACAAAAGGACCTCAGGCAACCCTCAGAATGCCTCAACCAAATAAACATTAAAATTTGGTCTATTTGATGGTGTAGCTGAAGAGGAATCTTATGAGAGAAAAATACATTATAAATAAAGACAAATTTGAAGAATGAAATAAATAGAAGGATGATGTTGAGGAAAATTGGCACAATCTTAGAAACTGAGTAGATTTAAACTGTAAAGTAAGGAAAGAAAATTATTGTATTCTGCACATGTGAGCAATTTTTTGTTGATGCTTTATAAGTTTTCAAGAGTAAAATTTTTTAAATGACTTTAATTCACCATTTTCATTACAAATTTTCTATTATATTAGATTGCATGTAAAATGTTATATTTATCCATGCAACACTGTTGCTAGGATTCTTAGAGTTTGCATAAACAATGTTAAGTTTTACAGGAAAGTCATTGAATTGTTTATTAACATCTATCATTTACTAACTGTGGGGAATTTTAAAAAGTAACTTTTAATAATTCAAGACATATGCAGCAAAATGAAACTAAATCCATATCTCTCACCCTGTACAAAACTCAACTCAAAATGGATCAAGGACCTAGGAATCAGACCAGAGACCCCGCACCTAAGAGAAGAGAAAATACGTCCAAATTTTCATCATGTTGGCCTAGGACCAGATTTCCTTAACATGACTCCCAAAGTGCAAGAAATAAAAGCAGGAATCAATAATTGGGATAGAGTCAAACTAAAAAGCTTTTTCTCAGCAAAGGAAACAATGAGCAATGTGAAGAGAGAGCCTTCAGAGTGGGAGAAAATCTTTGCCACACACACTTCAGATAGAGCACTAATCTCCAGAATCTACAAAGTACTCAAAAATCTTTACACCAAGAACACTAATAACCCAATCAATAAGTGGGCCAAAGAAATGAACAGGCACTTTACAGAGGAAGATCTTCAAGCAATCAACAGATTTATGAAAAAATGTTCAACATCCCTAGTTAAAAGAGAAATGCAAATCAAAACTACCTTAAGATTTCATCTTATCCCAATTAGAATGTCTTTTATTAAGAATACAGGCAACAACAGGTGTTGGCAAGGATGTGGGGAAAAGGGTATACTCATCCATTGCTGGTGGGATTGCAAGTTGGTGCAGTCACTCTGGAAAGCAGTGTGGAGATTCCTTAGAAAACTTGGAATGGATCCACCATTTGATCCAGCTATCCCACTCCTTGGCCTACACCCAAAGGACTTAAAATCAGAATGCTACAGTGATGCAGCAACATCAATGTTCATAGCTACCCAATTCACAATAGCTAGATTGTGGAACCAACCTAGATGCCCTTCAATAGATGAATGGATAAAGAAACTGTGGTATATATACACAATGGAATATTACTCAGTCATAAAGAAGAATAAAATTATGGCATTTGTAGGTAAACGGATGATGTTGGAGACTGTAATACTAAGTGAGATTAGCCAATCCCAAAAATCCAAGGGCCAAATGGTCTCTCTGATAAGTGAATGATGATGCATAATTTGGGGTGGAACGGTGGCAAGAATGGAGGAAGGATAGATAGCACAGAGGGAAGGGAGGGTTGGGGTCAGGGTGGGGGGGTAATAATAGCAGAATGTGTGACAGACATCATTGCCCTGTATACATGTATGAATGCACAAATGGTGTGACTCTACTTTTTTGTACAACCAGCTGTACTCCATTTGTGTTCAATGAATCAAAATTAAATAAAAAAAAAAAGACTATCTAGGATTTCCTGGTTGCATTATTTCCTTTCTCCCATAATTAGATAGTCTTGACCTCCAAAAGATAACTTCTAATAGTTACATAGTTATTTTTGAGCTCACAGTCATTTACCTAAATTAATTAATATGTCTTGTTTATTAGCATTCAGGCATGTGAACAATATGTACCTGCAGCTCTTCATGAAATATTGGAGACTATGATAACCACTATGGCACATTAAATTTCAGATATTTACTTAACTGATAAAGATTATAACTTACTTGAAAATGAAGGTTCAACTATAAAATTTAAAAAATACAAGAAGGGGAAATTTTGGGTCAAAAGTACAAAAATAATTACAAAATGTCTATTACTTAAAGAAAAGTTATAAATTTAATCTGTTGATATCAAAAGACTCTAAGCATTATAGGAAACCTTAAAATTCTCCTACTTTAAGCTGTATAACAAACATCAAACTTTATCCTAATGTAAGTATTAATTAATGGCTCAAATTATGGGATTAGTTGCTATAATTATATTAATCCCTCACACATGAGAAAAAAAATGTCAGTTTTAAAACTAGAACATTTATACATCTACCAGAGTCTTGAAAAAGAAAAACAAAAAATAAAGTCTTGAATACATTATAACTCTTATAACTAAATCAAAATATAAAAGCACACATTAAAAAATCTTTAATAGAGGTGTGTAAGCAACAAGCAGCACTATGACTTCACATTCCATTATAGTTCAGCTCTCTATCCTTATTAAATTACAGTGCTGATTTGGGTCTCCTGTAATTATTCTCTCAAACTAGTAACTATTCGAAACATTTGGACAAATATTTCAACTCAAATCTACTAACAGAAACTGTTTACTCCAAATAATAATCCAATAATATCTTGTTCATCATCTTTTATTGTTTATTTAATTGTGCAATAATCAAGAAAAGTATGAATTATCTTAAAGTTAATTTATAAAAATATTAATTTGATAAATCATTGTGATTTATCTCTGCATAGAATTTTGCACAGAAATTTTTTTATATATGTGCACCAGGGTTACAGAGTGAAGTGTTAACAAACTTGAAAAAATTGTGAATGGAAGGAATAGATTACTTAGGATCATTAGAATTTTCTTATCACAAATTAGAATTCTGGTTAGAGACTAGGAACTTTCCTTAAAAGATCCCCTTTCCTTTCTGCTTAGACAAAGAAGCCTAATGTTAAACTCAGCCTTCTGAAATCAGCTAAATCCATACACCACACAATCACACTGGAAGCTAGGTATAGTTGTATGCCTTAGTGATCGCCAATGATATGAGTGTGGGGTGACATTAGTACCTATTATGGTTAAAAAGATGGGAATGCCTTCTCTTCTTCCTTTTTGCCATGGTGCCTACACCGCAGATATGTGTTAATTACCAGAAACCATTCTGAACCTAACTTGATCTTAGGAAGAGAAGTCATGCACATGACAGAAAAAAGAACGAAGGAACCTAAGTCCTGGGCATGCATCAACATCTGTTAATTAGAGGTTTCTCATAGAATTTTTATTATTTAAGCTTCCACGTTAGGTCTATTATTTGCAATAATTGTAATTCTAAAAGTGACTGCATATTCCTAGACTAAGATAAAGCAATAGAGAAAAAAACAAACAGCATGCAAACAATATACACAAAGAAAAGCAAATAATATACAGAAAGCAGGGACAATGAAAATCAATAGCATCAGGAATACAGATGTCTTAGATGGTTAAGAAAAACACAATTCAAACAGGGATTAAAAAATGGAACAAAAGAAACAGAAACCAAAGCCACTGGTTTGAAATCATCATTTTATAATGTTCATCTGGGAAATGAACTGAAACAATTGGACTGAACTGGAATAGCCCTTGAAGGTAGAGAATATAAAAGGTTACCTCAGGGCAGATAAATGGATAGAGGTGAAACTCAAATGCTTTCTTCTTCACCTCATATTAACTTTGTCCTATACACAGCATCTTACCTTTCTTTTTCTAAGGTGTGTTTAAATGAATCTCTGTACAAAAGCTTTCTCTGGAAAACCTAAAAATATACATACACCTCTAGCTGTAATAACATGCAATCAACCCATTAATCACATATTATGCTTGCTATATACTATGTTACCTTTGAAACTTAGGTCTTTGAACTGAATTTTGTTTATCTCAATACAAGTTTTCAACTTGACTCTGTGAAGGAAAATGCATACACTTTGTGCAGGATAAAGGCAACAAAATATGAAATTAAACTGACTTTATTTGGTATCACAGGTCATTCTAGGTCTGTGATTGAAGGCAATTCTTGAAATAATACATCCTTAATTTGTTTCTCTGTAAAAAATAGGTTGGTAATAATCAACTTGAAGAAATACTACTCTATCAAATGAGTCAATTTATGTGACATTGTAAAGTCTATATGAAATACAGTAGCTGATTGGTTCCTAAAGAGGAGTCCAAGGAACACTATCACGAGAACACTGTAGCACTAATTAAGGAATTTAGATTGGACATAGAGAATGTAGATGTTTTTAGGGCACTGCACTTAACTTTTTGCCTGATTTTATTGGGTGGTGCAAACCAGATAATAAATAATTGTTGTTGGGTTTTTTCTTTTCTGCTTTAAAAGTATTCTATGATGATACAAGTAAAATTAGATTTTAAAAGTGTTTAGATATGGACATGGACACTGATAACTGTAGACTTAGACATAAGGTAAGTCTATTGCTTCCAAGCAAAACTAGCATATAGCTTAACTTTACAATTAAACTTTGATACTGGCCAAACATTTTTATGTTGACTTGAATTCCATTCCTTGAAAATAGGCACCAATTGCACACTTTTTAAAAATGTGTTTAAATGGTACCAAAACATAGTTTTAAAAAGTGTGTTTAAATGAATCATGAAAACATTAAATATCTATGTTTTAATTACAGTATCATCCAAAATGAGAAAATTCTGCAAAGGAGAAGAAAAATTAATGATAATGATAAAACATAATGACAATTCTGTTATATATCTTTCCTTCTCTTAAATACATTTCATGTTATGTTAGGTTAAAATTAAGAAAATGGGACAGACATCAGGCTCAGCCCAGCGCGCAGACGGCTGAGAGTTCCCACTCGGGACGTCAGCCCAGAGTGCTCCCCTGGGTCCTCCATGGAGGCTGCGGGCACAGCCCAGAGGCGAGAGTCTTTACAGCAGGAAGCGGGCACAGAAGAGAGGACACTTGGGTCATCCTCTCCAGGGGGCCCAGCTCAGAGGCTTGTGTTCAGCTCAGCCAAGTTTTGAGAGAGTTCCAGGTCCAAGAGGTGGACCCAGAGACAGACATCAGGCTCAGCCCAGCATAGATGGGTGAGAGTTCCCCACCTGGGATGTCGGCCAAGAGCACTCCCATGGGACCTCTGAGGTGGTGGTTGGCACAGTGTAGAAGCAGAAGCCTTTAGCATGGGAGAAGCAGGCACAGAGCGCACACTTAAGGCTCCCACACTGGGAGGCCGAGTCCAGAGGCCAAGTCTTACTCCAGCCTGGTCCCAGCCTGTGGTCTAGTGCTACTAAAGACTAGGAGGTGAGATATTGGAAACCTGCAGGGTCACCACTTGTTTTAAGGGGGGAAGCTGCTATACCTCAGATTCTCAGGGATAGAAGGGAAGATACATAAGCAACATGAGAATACAGGGGAAGAAAGTATCCCAAACAAACCTAGATACTGCATCAACAGAAACCAGTGATAACATGGCAGAAGAAATGTCAGAAAGGGAGTTCAGAATGTACATAATTAAAATGATCAGAGAAGCAAACGAGGAAATGAGAGAGAAAATGCAGGAAATGAACGATTGCACCAATCAACAAATAAAAGAACAAATGCAGAAAGCAGATAATTTCAATAAAGAGATAGAGATGTTGAAAAAAAAAAACAAATAAATCCTTGAAATAAAGGAAACAATAAACCAAATTAAAAACTCAATAGACAGCATAAGCAGCAGGCTAGATCACCTGGAGGATAGAATATCAGACATTGAAGACAAAATATTTAATCTTGAAAACAAAGTTGACCAAACAGAGAATATGGTAAGAATTCATGAACACAGCCTACAAGAATTATGGGATATCATGAAAAGAACAAATTTAAGAATTATTGGGATTGATGAAGATGCAGACATATAAACCAAAGGAATGAATATGTATTCAATGAAATAATGTCAAAAAAATTCCCACATCTGAAGAATGAAATGGAAAATCAAATACAAGAGGCTCACAGGACACCAAATGTACAAAACTTCAACAGATCAACACCAAAGCACATTATAATGAAAGTACCTAACATACAAAATAAAGATAGAATTTTAAAGGCTGCAAGAGAAAAAAATCAGATTACAATCGGGGGGAAACCAATAAGGTTATCAGCAGATTTCTCAACACAGACCCTAAAAGCAAGAAGGGCCTGGAATAATGTAGTCAAAGCCCTGAAAGAAAATGGATGCCAACCAAGAATCTTACACCCAGAAAAACTCACCTTCAGATTTGAAGATGAAATAAATTCCTTCCATGATAAACAAAAGCTAAAAGAATTTACAAATGGAAACAAGCACTACAGAACATTCTCAGCAAAATATTCCATGAGGAAGAAATGAAGATCAACAATGTAAACCAGCGTAGGGAGGAACTACCCTAAAGAAATAGCCAAATAAAGGAGAAATCAAGTCAAGTTAAAAATGAAAAATAAGTCATAATGATTGGGACTACAAATCAAATCTCAATAATAACCGTGAATGTTAGTGGCCTGAAATAATCAATCCACAGACATAGACTGGCAGATTAGATTAAAAAGAAAAATCCAACAATATGCTGCCTCCAAGAGATGCATCTCATAGAAAAAGATACC
The DNA here is from genome assembly GCA_020662805.1 of Glaucomys volans. Taxonomy (NCBI): domain Eukaryota; kingdom Metazoa; phylum Chordata; class Mammalia; order Rodentia; family Sciuridae; genus Glaucomys; species Glaucomys volans. The sequence continues at coordinate 46,442 of JAJEJO010050686.1, read as the reverse complement.
CACAGACTAAAGGTAAAAGGATGGGGAAAGACATACCACACACAGACTCAGTAAAAAAAAGCAGGGGTTTCCATCCTCATATCAGATAAAGTGGACTTCCAGTCAAAATTAGTAGATGGGATTAAGAAGGACATTTCATTCTCCTTAAGGGAAGCATAAATCAGCAAGACATAACAATCATAAATATTTATGCCCCAAACAATGGCACATCCACATATGTTACTCAAATCCTTCTCAACTCCAGGAACCAAATAGACCACAACACAATAAAACTGGGTGACTTTAACACACCCCTCTCACCATTGGACAGATCTTCCAAGGAAAAACTGAACAAAGAAACCACAGAATCAATGACACAATCGCTAATTTAGACTTAATAGACATATATAGAATATTCCATTCATCAAGAAGTGAATGCACTTTCTTCTCAGCAGCCCACAGATCCTTCTCTAAAACAGACCATATGTTATGCCACAAAGCTACTCTTAGCAAGTACAAAATAATAGATATACTACCTTGTAATATATCAGATCATAATGGAATAAAATTAGAAATCAATGATGAAATAAAAAACAGAAACTACTCTAACACCTGGAGATTAAATAATAAGCTGTTGAATGATGCATGGATAACAGACGATGTTAGGGGAGAAATAAAAAAATTCTTACAGATCAATGAGAACAATGATACAACATATCAAAATCTCTGGGATACTGCAAAAGCAGTGCTAAGGGGAAAATTCATTGCATGAAATGCCTTCAATAAAAAAATGAAAAGTGAACAAATAAATGACCTCACATTACAGCTCAAAGTCCTAGAAAAAGAAGAACAGATCATCACCAAAAGTAGTATAAGACAAGAAATAATTCAAATTAGAGTGGAAATCAATGAAAGTGAAACAAAAGAAACAAATCAAAAAATTGACAAAACAAAAAGTTGGTTCTTTGAAACAATAAACAAAATTGATAAATTTTTACACACACTAATGAAGAGAGGGAGAGGGAAAACACAAATTACTAAAATTCGTGATGAAAAAGGAAATATCACAACAGACTCTAATGAAATACAAAACATATTTAGAAGCTATTTTGAAAATTTATACTCCAACAAAATAGAAAACCTGGAAGACATCAACAGGTTCCTAGAGGCATATGAGCCATCCAAACTTAATCTGGAGAACATAAACAACTTAAATAGATCAATTTCAAGCAATGAAATAGAAGTCATCAAAAGCGTACCATCAAAGAAAAGTCCAGGACTGGATGGATTCATAGCTGAGTTCTACAAGACCATTAAAGAAGAGCTCATTCCAATACTCCTCAAAGTATTTCATGGAATAGAGAAGAAGGGAACCCTTCCAAACTCATTCTATGAAGCTAATATCACCCTGATACCAAAACCAGAGAAGGATACATCAAGGAAGGAAATTTCAGACCAATATCCCTAAAGAACATAGATGCAAAAATTCTTAACAAAATTTTAGCAAATCACATACAAAAGCATATTAAAAAGATAGTGCACCATGATCAAGTGGGTTACATCCCAGGGATGCAAGGTTGGTTCAACATCCAGAAATCAATAAATGTAATTCACCACATCAACAGACTTAAAGTCAACAACCACATGATTATTTAAATAGATACAGAAAAAGCATTTGATAAAATACAGCACCCTTTCATGCTCAAAACACTAGAAAAAACAGGGATAGTAGGAACGTTCCTTAATATTGTAAAGGCTATCTATGCTAACCCCACAGCTAACATCCTTCTAAATGGAGAAAAATTGAGAGCATTCCCCCTGAGAACTGGAACAAGACAGGGATGCCCTCTTTCGCCAACTCTATTCAACATCATCCTTGAAGCTCTAGGCAGAGCAATTAGACAAACCAAAAAATTAGAGGGATACGAATAGGAAAAGAAGAGCTCAAATTATCCCTATTTGCTGATGACATGATTCTCTATTTAGAAGACCCCAAGAATTCCACCAGAAAACTTTGGGAACTCATAAATGAATTCAGTAAAGTAGCAGGATATAAAATTAATGCTCATAAATCAAATCCATTTTTATTTGTAAGTGATGAATCCTCTGAGACAAAAATTAGGAAATCTACCCCATTCATAATAGCCTCAAAAAAATAAAATACTTGAGAATCAATCTAGCAAAAGAGGTGAAAGATCTCTACAAAGAAAAATACAGAACACTAAAGAAAGAAATTAAAGAAAATCTGAGAAGATGGAAAGATCTCCCATGATCTTGGATGGGCAGAATTAATATAGTCAAAATGGCCATACTACCAAAAGCACTATACAAATTCAATGCAATTCCAATTAAAATCCCAATGACAGACCTCATAGAAACAGAGCAAGCAATCATGAAATTCATTTGGAGGAATAAGAGACCCAGAATAGCCAAAGCAATTCTTAGCAAGAAGAGCAAAGCAGGGGGCATCACAATACCAGACCTTCAACTATATTACAGAGCAATAGCAACAAAAACAGCATGTTATTGGCACCAAAATAGACAGGTAGATCAATGGCACAGAATAGAGGACACAGAGACAAACCCACATAAATACAGGTATCTCATACTAGACAAAGGAGCCAAAAACATACAATGATGAAAAGATAGCCTCTTCAACAAATGGTGCTGGGAAAATTGGAAATCCATATGCAG
>JAJEJO010050686.1:19366-30289 GCA_020662805.1 Glaucomys volans | reverse complement strand
TTCTGTTTTTTTTTTTTCTTAGAACTTCTATCTCTTTATTGGAATGATTCTTTGCTTTCTGCAATTGCTCTATTAGCTGATTATTCATAGCCTGAATCTGTTCTCTCGTCACATCATTCTCTTCTCGGATCATTTTAATTATGAACATTCTGAACTCCCTTTCTGTCATTCCTTCTACCATGCTGTCTTTGGGTTCTCTTGATGTATCATCTAGGTTTGTTTGGGACACTTTCTTCCCGTGTTCTCTCTTGTTGTTCGTGTATCTTCCCTCTAGTAGTGCAAATCAGAGGGATTGCAATTTCCCTGTCAAGACTTAAAGTGTCCTTGCAGATTTCCAGTAACTCACCCAATGTTTGAGAGGTGCTTGATCAAGCAGTGACCCAAGATACCTGCTGTCCCACTACTCCAGATTGGGAATGATCAATGCTTCTGGGCAGAGGCAACCAGGAGTCGCAGCACCATGGCCCTGCTGGAAGACCTGACCTCAGCTCCGAGGACTCAGGCAGCGGAAGATGGTCTTTCTCCGCCAGGGAAGCTGCAGAATGGCGCCAAATAGCCCAAACTCCCTGCTGGAGCCAACAACCGGCTCAGCTCCAGGCCAGATCTCACCCAGAGCCGCAGGGCCGTGTCTAGGAATTTATTGACTTTCATTTTCTCTTGCTTTTTTTTCCAGTACTGTGTTGAATGAATGCTCATACTTCCTATCTATTCAGGTAGATCCTCCCATATCAGAGCTCCAAAAGTTATCTCTTTAAAAAAATGCAAAAAATCTTTTGAATGTATCGAATGTATATTTGTGTAGCCTTTATTGTGTTAATGTGCTTGTATGTATGCTATGAAATTCAATAAACAAAAATAGGGACTCTGGTCAAACTAACCACCTTGTTTTATTGATGGAACATTATTGGGAAGATATAAATGGACACCCTCAATGTCTGATTGCTAGTGGGTAGTAAATCAAGACTAAAGTGAATTCTAAACATTTAGACAATTTCTTTTTGTACTAAAACTCAGTTATCTTTTATTAATGGAAAGCCCAGAATTCCTGTAGTAAAAAGTATTGATGGGGAAAAAAAATTGTTTGGAAAGGCTAATGAAACCCACACTGAAAAAATTATTCTGAGAAATAATACGACCATATTACTTCTAAGACTAAATTTAAAGTTATATTTTGAAACAACCTGCTATAAGCTAAGAGAAAAAGAATAAATGATGAGATATTGAGTATAATAATGAACTATTACTATAATGACTTTTCTGATAGAAAATTACTGATGGGAATTCACAAATTAAGTATAATTGTTTCTCATTTTATACACATTAGAGCTCTTATTCTTTCTTAGGAAGATATCCAATTATCATGTAGTTTATTTCCAGGACTAATGAACACACACACACACACACACACACACACACACACACAGACACCTAGTCTACCTGTGAAGCTTTACTTTGTTGAACAATTGTCACAAACCCACTTTTCCACCTGGAGAGAAGGTTCTGCACTATAAAAAATTACTTTTGATATTCACTTCACATGTAGGACAGGGGAAAGAGTGTGTTATCTTTTATTTTGTCTCTGTACTTTTGTAGATAACTAGATTACTCCTATCCACACCCCTGCAACACTCAGAATATAATTACACATAATGAATGATCTGATCCCATTATTGATGGCATCACAATATTGATGGCATTCTGAACACAACTGTACCTCACAGGCATCTCCCAGATGTGTAGTGACTGCAGAATAAAAATTACAGTGCATGACAAAATTGCCAATAAGGAAGGATTAGGGGCCATAAGGAAAGCAGAATTTACTTCAACAAATTATCAGACTAAAATTACACACACATTGGAGCAGACACAAAAATTTACAAGTTACCAGACTCGAACTGACATCCATACACTTCCTAACCAGGGGAAGATATGTGGCCTCTGGAATCATAAGACAATGGTCTGAGAAAGCATGCAAAATATAATTTCTTAAGAAGAAAATACCAGTGGTTTTTAGGGGTTCCAATGAAGTTTATGGAATTGGCATGATAATATATATTTTGAAAAGAAAGTGATCCTAACTTAGTATGTTCTTAAGGACAAGCAAATGGTCAATTTTTTCTGGCAATGCTAGACAGAGGTATTGAAGCACATGGCTCTGTGAGATGGGTTGAATCATATCTTTTAAAATTCCTAGAGACAAAGAAAGTACAATTTTAAAAAGTAACATTACATATTTTCTTCTACAATGGAATGATAAAAATTCTGCTGCTCTTCTATTCTTTGTATCATTCTTCCTTATTTTCAAAAAAACAAAGTGTAGAAGAGCTCAGTTTACAAGTTGTGCCCTTTACCTTCTCCAGCAGATCAGTTTAAAATGCAAAAGCAAATTTTACATGCAAAACTAGGACAACTGCAAGAAACAAAGAAAATATTGTCTCAACATCATATAGGCTTAATTATATGTTATATAACATTTATGACACAACTAGGTAGAAAGCACTCTAGATACCTCTGCATTTGCTTCTTAACTTACATATTACATGTAGAGTTAGAATTTTCTATGTTTCAGTAGAAAGCTAGTATCATTATGTGGCTTACTAATCTTATATATGCCTTTATGCTTTGCATATGTATTTAACCCTACTCAGTGTGTTATATTATTTACATATGATACCTCCATATCAATGGCATCCTACTGTGTGTTCCTCCTACTAACCTCTCTGTGTGCTAGAGACATGGACTGCAGACAAGTTACCCACATTTAATATCCAAGATATTTATTTTTCTATTTTACTTCTCTCTTTTGTATTCTGGTGGATTTTTTTCCACAGAAATACTTTACTGCTTTACCTTGAAAAATAAACATGTGACACTGAAAATAAGGAGAGTCATTCAAATTCAAGGACATTTAACATTATATATATAACAAATATACAAATCATTTTTAGAAGAAGTTGGAACTATGTTTTGGTGATGTAAAGTGTGTATTTTTAGATGTTTCAGTAAAGACTAAATTACACCATAAAAAAAGAAATCTATTGTCAGCTCCAGTAACCTTTGCAAATAAGATTTCAACACATTGCTTCTCCAGTAGAGAAGGCCAAGATTTGTTAGGCAGGTGGGAGAAAGGCTACACTGATTCCAAAACTGCATAGGCTTAAATCAGTTTTTAATTTATAAATTTAAAAACAGGTTCCTGCATCAAGTATTCAAAAAGTATTCTAGTATCATCAGCAAACTAACATCTGTAACTTTCTCCAGTTTAGATAACTATGAAGAAGTTTGCTCGTGACAACAAGTACTGGTGATCTTCCTCTGGAGTTCCAGGTACTAGTTTAGGATTGGCAGGAATGTAACATGCTAGTTCAAAAATAGAGAAGAACCAATAGGGCTGGATCTAGTAATTTAGGTAAAGAAACATTATCATTCAGTTTAACAAATGAACATATATACATAGATATACATATTTATATATTTATACACATGTGTATATCATTCTGCTTGAGTGTATGTGTTCATTTGTCAAGCTGAATGATTCATATACATAGCAATAGCTGATCATATATTCAATGCTAATATCAATATTTTTTAACATTGCAACTTTCATTAAAAAAGAGGAACATAAGTTTTGGAAGTTCCCATGGAGATGTGCAAGTGTTACTGGTGGTACTGAAAACAAATACCAATTTCTAGGTTTTGAATTCATTGAGGGGAAATTAATAATAATCAGTGACAAACTTCTCCTCATATCATATCACAAATTCATCAAGTTAAACCCTCCAGGTGGTACAATTAGTGCCCAATCTGTGACTGTTTTTATATATTTTATAACTAGGAGAGGAGTATAGCTAAATGGCTACTTATCATAATACAAATACATATGCATACATATTGCACACATGTAAGACAGAGAAACAGAGAGAGACAAATGGACAGAGAGAAACACACGCACACAGAGGAGAATGTATAAGTAGCTCAAATAGTTATATGTGTATATACATTTGGACTACCACACATTTGATTCTTAGTGATATATAATCAATGTTAAAATTATTCTTACTGATAATCAATGTTAAAATTGCTCTTTTCTATATGTCATTGTGTCACATTTAGATTTGTTTTTATAGTATTCATGATATAAAGGACAAAAATTATTATATAGTGTTTTAAAACTATTAACATTTAAAGGTACAATAATTAATTTAAAGGAATGAATAACAATCTTATAAATAAAACAAACTATTTACCAACAATATTTTGTCTTATTTTTATCATTTTGTTTTACCAATTTAAAAATTATTATAATTAATTCTTGATGCAACATATACTTTTAATATTATACATATATAAAAATTGCATTTCCACTTTCCCCGGATATATTTTACAAAATGTACTTACCTAATAATGGAAAATATTAACTTCTGAAACTTTAATATTTTTTTCTTTTCTTTTTAACTGAAATAAGTGCAGATTAAAAATCATTTTAAACTTTTGCTTCAAATATTTTTACAAGATCTCCCTCTTCTGGTCACAAGAGTTATTTCATTTCTTTTTATCTATAGTAGTCTTAAAAATCTATTGTAAATTTAGGGTAAAGCTAATTAATATTAATCTGACATCAAAGAGACAAATAGGCACTCCTAAAAAATGAAAAACAGGAAACTCTTTTCAATATCTCTAATACACATACTGTTCTATTAAAGTCTGTTTATCTAATTTCATTTAAATTCCTGCCTCACTGATAGTCTGAGAATTCATATGCCAAGCTTGGTAATAAGTTAATAAATGAACTGAATGCTTGAGGTGTTCCAGATGGACTTAAATTGCAAATGCTGTCATTCACAAAAGAGAGCGCTTTCCTACAGCTGGAATGCAAGTTTCCAAATGCAGACTTACCTCAGCATCTTAAAATGGAAGTGAGAAGCAAGTTCCACTAAATGTTTTTTCAGAACTTAACTTTCTCTCTCACATTTGCAAACCTGGTAGAAAGCAATAAAATACATCTTATAAATATTTATAAGAAATTGACAACAAATGATCACATGCAATTTGGTGTAGCAATAACCTACTAAAAACAGTTTTCAACTATGTTATTTGTGTCATTAACATGAGCAAAACAGTAAGTATGTACATGACAAGGAAGATATTGGGTCTTAGGGAAGTAGTAATAGGACATCAGTTAAAACATCAATGAGTTTAGAGGAAAAATGAAGGAAATTCATTTTCAAGTACTCTAGAAAAGGAATTATAGGTTAAATGAATGAAGAAATAGAAAAAGAACTGGTTGAAAATAAGTCCCATTTTTTTGTTTGGTTTGGTTTGGTTTTAGTTTAGGTCACTGTGTAGATGACAATACTATTAGGTGTGATTTTAAGAAATGAAAGCCAAGTGAAAAAACGAAAACATGTTTGTGATAGTGACTAAGAAATATATTATCAATTTTGTGGTGTCACTGGCTTGTAAATGAAGAAAATAAAGAAGAAATGCTAATATTAGAAAAACGTTTAAAATTTTATATTAAAAAGGAGTTTTGAAAGCATATAATGATATAGCTACAATCTTGAAAATGCCAGATTATTAATAATGGCACGAAATATTGGTTGATGAATATAGCCATGATTTTTAGCATTGGCTATTTTATTTTATTTTTTTTTATTTTATTTTTTTATTCTTTTATTTACTTATTGATTCATTGAACACAAATGGAGTACAGCTATTGTTTCACTGTTTGTACACAAGGTAGAGTCACACCATCTGTGCATTCATGCATGTACACAGGGCAATGGTATCTGTCACACATTCTGTTATTAATTTTATCCCCCACCCACCCCCACCCCTCCCTTCCCTCTATGCTAGCTATCTTTCCTCCATTCTTGCCATCTTTCCCCCCCACATTATGCATCATCATTCATATATCAGAGAGACCATTCGGCTTTTGGATTTTTGGGATTGGCTGATCTCACTTAGCATAAGAGTTTCCAACATCATCCATTTACCTACAAATACCATAATTTTATTCTTCTTTATGGCTGAGTAATATTCCATCGTGTATATATACCACAGTTTCTTTATCCATTCATCTACTGAAGGGCATCTAGGTTGATTCCATAATCTAGCTATTGTGAATTGAGCCGCTATGAACATTGATGTGGCTGCATCACTGAGGCAATCTGATTTTAAGTCCTTTGGGTATAAGTCAAGGAGTGGGATAGCAGGGTCAAATGGTGGATCCATTCCAAGTTTTCTAAGGAATCTCCACACTGCTTTCCAGAGTGGCTGCACCAACTTGCACTCCCACCAGCAATGTATGAGTGTACCCTTTTCCCCACATCCTCGCCAACACCTGTTGTTGCCTGTGTTCTTGATGAAAGACATTCTAATTGGGGTAAGATGAAATCTTAAGGTGGTTTTGATTTGCATTTCTCTTATAACGAGTGATGTTGAACATTTTTTCATAAATCTGTTGATTGCTTGTAGATCTTCCTCTGTAAAGTGTCTGTTCATTTCCTTGGCCCATTTATTGATTGGGTTATTGGTGTTCGTGGTGTAAAAATTTTTGAGTACTTGGTAGATTCTGGAGATTAGTGCTCTGTCCGAAGTGTGTGTGGCAAAGATTTTCTCCCACTCTGAAGGCTCTCTCTTCACATTGCTGATTGTTTCCTTTGCTGAGAAGAAGCTTTTTAGTTTCACTCTATCCCAATCATTGATTCGTGCTTTTATTTCTTGCGCTTTGGGAGTCATGTTAAGGAAATCTGGTCCTAGGCCAACATGATGAAGATTTGGACCTATTTTCTCTTCTATTAGGTGCAGAGTCTCTGGTCTGATTTCTAGGTCCTTGATCCACTTTGAGTTGAGTTTTGTACAGGGTGAGAGATATGGGTTTAGTTTCATTTTGCTGCATATGGATTTCCAGTTTTCCCAGCACCATTTGTTGAAGAGGCTGTCTTTTCTCCATTGCATGTTTTTGCCTCCTTTGTCAAGTATGAGATACCTGTACTTATTTGGGTTTGTCTCTGTGTCCTCTATTCTGTACCATTGATCTACCTGCCTATTTTGGTACCAATACCATGCTGTTTTTGTCACTATTGCTCTGTAGTATAGTTGGAGGTCTGGTATTGTGAAACCCCCTGCTTCGCTCTTCTTGCTAAGGATTGCTTTAGCAATTCTGGGTCTCTTATTCCTCCATATGAATTTCATGATTGCTTGCTCTATTTCTATAAGGTCCATCATTGGGATTTTAATTGGAATTGCATTGAATTTGTATAGCATTTTTGGAAGTATGGCCATTTTGACAATATTAATTCTGCCTATCCAAGAACATGGGAGATCTTTCCATCTTCTCAGATGTTCTTTAACTTCTTTCTTTAGCGTTCTGTAGTTCTCAGTGTAGAGGTCTTTCACATCTTTTGTTAGATTGATTCCCAAGTATTTTATTTTTTTTGAGGTTAGTGTGAATGGGGTAGTTTTCCTAATTTCTCTCTCAGAGGATGCATCACTTACAAATAAAAATGCATTAGATTTATGAGCATTAATTTTATATCCTGCTACATTGCTAAATTCATTAATGAGTTCCAGTAGTTTTCTGGTGGAATTCTTAGGATCTTCTAGATAGAGAATCATGTCATCAGCAAATAGGGATAGTTTGATCTCTTCTTTTCCTATTCGTATTCCTCTAATTTCTTTGGTCTGTCTAATTGCTCTGGCTAGAGTTTCAAGAACGATGTTGAATAGTAGTGGTGAAAGAGGGCATCCCTGTCTTGTTCCAGTTCTCAAGGGGAATGCTTTCAATTTTTCTCCATTTAGAATGATGTTAGCTGTAGGCTTAGCATAAATAGCCTTTACAATGTTAAGGAATGTCCCCACTATCCCTATTTTTTCTAGTGTTTTGAGCATGAAGGGATGCTGTATTTTATCAAATGCTTTCTCTGTGTCTATTGAAATAATCATGTGGTTCTTGACCTTAAGTCTGTTGATGTGGTGAATTACATTGATTGATTTCCGGATGTTGAACCAACCTTGCATCCCTGGGATGAAACCCACTTGATCATGGTGCACTATCTTTTTAATATGTTTTTGTATGCGATTCGCTAAAATTTTGTTAAGAATTTTTGCATCAATGTTCATTAGAGATATGGGTCTGAAATTTTCTTTCCTTGATGTGTCCTTCTCTGGTTTTGGTATCAGGGTGATATTAGCTTCATAGAATGAGTTTGGAAGGGTTCCCTCCTCCTCTATTTCATGAAATACTTTGAGGAGTATTGGAATAAGCTCTTCTTTGAAGGTCTTGTAGAACTCGGCTGTGAATCCATCTGGTCCCGGACTTTTCTTTGTTGGTAGGCTTTTGATGACTTCCTCTATTTCATTGCTTGAAATTGATCTATTTAAGTTGTGTATGTCCTCCAGATTCAGTTTGGGTGGCTCATATGCCTCTAGGAACCTGTTGATGTCTTCCAGGTTTTCTATTTTGTTGGAGTATAAATTTTCAAAGTAGCTTCTTATTATGTTTTGTATTTCAGTTGTGTCTGTTGTAATATTTCCATTTCCATCACGGATTTTAGTAATTTGGAGTTTCTCTCTCCTTCTCTTTGTTAACGTGGCTAAGGGTTTGTCAATTTTGTTTATTTTTTCAAAGAACCAACTTTTTGTTTCGTCAATTTTTTGAATTGTTTCTTTTGTTTCAATTTCGTTGATTTCAGCTCTGATTTTGATTATTTCCTGTCTTCTACTACTTTTGGTGATGATCTGTTCCTCTTTTTCTAGGGCTTTGAGCTGTAATGTGAGGTCATTGATTTGTTGACTTTTCATTCTTTTATTAAATGCACTCTCTGCAATGAACTTTCCTCTTAGCACTGCTTTCATAGTGTCCCAGAGATTTCGATATGTTGTATCTTTATTCTCGTTGACCTCTAAGAATCTTTTAATTTCCCCCCTAATGTCTTCTGTTATCCATGTATCATTCAATAGCATGTTATTTAATCTCCAGGTCTTGGAGAAGTTTCTGTTTCTAACTTTCTCGTTGATGTCTAATTTCATGCCATTGTGATCTGATAGTATACAAGGTAGTATCTCTATGTTTTTGTATTTGTTAAGAGTAGCTTTGTGGCATAACATATGGTCTATTTTAGAGAAGGACCCATGAGCTGCTGAGAAGAATGTGTATTCGCTTTTTGATGGATGGAATATTCTATATATGTCCGTTAAGTCCAAATTAGCGATTGTGTCATTGAGTCCTATAGTTTCTTTATTCAATTTTTGTTTGGAAGATCTGTCCAACGGTGAGAGAGGAGTGTTAAAGTCTCCGAGTATTATTGTGTTTTGGTCTATTTGATTCCTGAAATTGAGAAGGATCTGATTGACATACATGGATGCGCCATTGTTTGGTGCATAAATATTTATGATTGTTATGTCCTGTTGATTTATGCTACCTTTAAGCAATATGAAGTGTCCTTCTTTATCCCTTCTGACTATCTTTGGTTTGAAGTCTGCTTTGTCTGAAATGAGAATGGAAACCCCAGCTTTTTTGCTCAGTCCGTGTGCATGGTATGCTTTTTCCCAACCTTTCACCTTTAGTCTGTGGGCATGTTTTTCTATGAGATGAGTCTCTTGAAGGCAGCATATCGTTGGGTCTTTCTTTTTAATCCAGTCTGCCACTCTATGTCTTTTGATTGATGAGTTTAGGCCATTTACATTCAGGGTTATTATTGAGATATGCCTTGTATTTCCTGTCATTTTAGCTTTTTTAGGGTTTTTAGCTTAACTTTGTTTCTCCTTTGATTGACTCTTTCTTTAGGGTAATTCCTCCCCATGGTGACCGAGGTTGCTATTTTTCATTTCTTCCTCTTCGAGTATTTTGTTGAGAATGTTCTGTAGGGCAGGCTTTCTCTTTGTGAATTCTTTAAGCTTTTGTTTATCATGGAAGGATTTTATTTCATCATCATATCTGAAGGTAAGTTTTGCTGGATATAAGATTCTTGGTTGGCATCCATTTTCTTTCAGAGCTTGAAATATGTTGTTCCAGGCCCTTCTTGCTTTTAGGGTCTGGGCTGAGAAATCTGCTGATATCCGTATTGGTTTCCCCCTGTAGGTAATCTGCTGCTTTTCTCTAGCAGCCTTTAAAATTCTATCTTTGTTTTGTATGTTAGGTATTTTCATTATAATGTGCCTTGGTGTGGATCTGTTGAAATTCTGTGCATTTGGTGTCCTGTAGGCCTCTTGTAATTGATTTTCCATCTCATTCATCATATTTGGGAAATTTTCTGATATTATTTCATTGAACAGATTGTTCATACCCTTGGTTTGTATCTCTGTGCCTTCCTCAATCCCAATAACTCTTAAATTTGGTCTTTTCATGATGTCCCATATTTCTTGGAGGGTTCGTTCATGATTCCTAACCATCTTCTCTGTTTGTTCGACTTTGTTTTCAAGATTAAATATTTTGTCTTCATTGTCTGAGGTTGTCTTCCAAGTGATCTATTCTATTAATTATGCTTTCTATTGAGTTTTTAACTTGGTTGATTGTTTCCTTCATTTCCTTGTTTTCGTCAAGGATTTCTGTTTGCTTTTTTCTCAGAGCTTCTATCTCTTTATTAAAATGATTTTTTGCTTCCTGAAATTGCTCTAATAGTTGATTATTCATAGCCTGAATCTGCTCTCTCGTCACCTCATTCTCTTCTCGGATCATTTTAATTATGAACATTCTGAACTCCATTTCTGTCATTCCCTCTACCGTGCTGTCCTTAGGATCTCCTGATGCACCATCCAGGTTTGTTTGAGACACTTTCTTCCCGCGTCTTCCCATGCTGCTCATATATCCTCCCCTCTGGTAGTGCAAATCAGAGGGATTGCAACTTTCCTGAAGCCACAGCGCTGTGTCCCCGGGGAAAGGGGTGGGCTTAGGTCCGGGGGCTCCGAGGTCAAAATGGA
>JAJEJO010050686.1:0-19356 GCA_020662805.1 Glaucomys volans | reverse complement strand
GAAAGGGGTGGGCTTAGGTCCGAGGGCTCCGAGGTCAAAATGGAGACAGCATTGGCTATTTTATATGAGTTGACTTTTGAGTGTTCACCTGCTATCATGTACATGAGAATAAATGATGAAGAGATCACAGAGAGGGCACTCTATTTTAGTTTGTGAAGTTGCATGAAGATTTCTTCTCTTGGAATGCGTCATTTATGAAATGTCTGACACATCACCAATAAGGAAATACATCTTTTCTCAAATCCTTTATGAAAATACAGATAATGGGTTAGATATCAACTTTCTATTTGGAATGCATGACATTAGTCAGAGAAGAAGTGTGTCACTTTGGTGATTCTTTGCCTCAAATTCCTCATTAAACTTTTCCCTCATAATAGAGTTGATGAGAAGATTTAAGGAGATAGTACATGTAAACCACAGAATATAGTATATAGAGTTCTAGAAAACTCTAAAATTAAATGCACATTGATATATTTAAATTTTATATGTACAGGTATGTTATTCAATGAGTTACAAAATATTGTCTGTTCCAAAAAGAGAAAATGATCATTTTTTCTCTGAACCATCTGAGTGATCAGTTTACTAATAGTTACTTAGGAATTTATATGACCTCACCTGAAAAAAATATATAAATAATAATAAATAAAAATAATAATAGACAATAATTAGATATATTTTATTTCATTAGGAATACAATATCAAAAATAATGTATTCAATATAGCTAAGAGATTCCTATTAGGAAACTAATAACTATACCTCATGCTGACAGAGTCAAATCAGGAATAACCTGAATAATTAGGATTTTAGAGTCATGTTAACAATTTATTCTTTGCAATCAATCAAATTAACTACACTACATTTCAAAGAGCCAAAAATAACTGAAATTTTGTTCTTTTCATTATCTAGCTTCCACACAAATTGATCATTTTGTTGAAGCAGCTGGACATGGGAAGGGTGACTGAGCAGAGTAGAAATGCATTAATCCACATAATAGCTATGTAGAATTCCTGAGCAGGGATTAAACTGGGAGAAGACAAAAAAGCATGTTTCTAAGAGATGTACAATTTAAGTCTACTTCAAACTGCAGACATATGCAGAATAGGATTTACTAGAACATGCTGAACTGTTATTCCCCAGTGACTCACTGAGCCAGTGGGCTGTAGACACAAAGTATAGCACAATTCTCTAGCCCCATTTCTAAGTGTCAGCATCTTATGTGGACTGCTGTTTTCCTTGGAATTATATCCCTATGCCACAGCAAGCAAACTCAACTTGTTGAAATAATTTTTCTCCCTGGCAGAGCAAGGAAGTGTGAGGCATTCACTTTGGCTTCTCTACTGCATTCATCCTCCATGGCAGATGTTTATCTGTATATTTCCCACATCTCTATTTGCACTTCCACATCCCTGCACTTTTGGCAGTGGTAATAGCCTCTGTAGGTTTGGTTTTAATCCTAACCATAAGGGAGTGACAAGATTCAAACAGTCCTACTCTCAGGAGGCATTATCAATATGTAAGCAGTCCTTGCCAGTCGACTTCAAATCACACAGTGAGACTTTCAACAAAGAGGATTCCAAAAATTTGTATTTGCAGGTAATAAAAATACTTAGTTTTCAATGTGAGTCATAATGCTGGAAAAGAACTACTCCTAAAGATTTAAAATAAATTTTCTTCATGTGATCACCTTAAGGTAAAGATAACTTAACTGGAACAATCCCCAGATACCTGGATAAAGAAATATTACTTACAGGGAGATTACTGATTTTGTAAAATAGATTGGGGAATATTGCATTGATACTGATATTAATCTCTAAACAATAGTCAAAGAGCTGCTAAATGCATACTTCATTAATACATCAATTAAACCTGGAATCTCCAAATTGTATGGGTTATTTCAGAGTATCATCCCTTTAAATAAGGAAGCTCCAGAACACTAAAGAGATTAACGAAAACCTTAGAAGATGGAAAGATCTCCCATGTTCTTAAATAGGCAGAATTAATATTGTCAAAATGGCCATACTACCAAAGGTGCTATACAGATTCGATGCAATTCCAATCAAAATCCCAATGACATTCCTCATAGAAATAGAGAAAGCAAACATGTGGAAGAATAAGAGACCTCAAATAGCCAAAACAATCCTGAGCAGGAAGAGTGAAGCAGGAGGTATCACAATACCAGAACTTAAACTATACTACAGACCAAAAGTAACAAAAATGGCATGATATTGGCACCAAAATAGATAGGTAGACCAATGGTACAGAATAGAAGACACCGGGACAAACCCACATATATATAGCTACCTCATGCTAGACAAAGGAGCCAAGAACCTACAATGGAGAAAAGATACCTGTTCAACAAATGGTGCTGGGAAAGCTGGAAATCCATATACAGTAGAATGAAATTAAATCTACATCTCTCACCCTGCACAAAACTCAACTCAAAATGGATCAAGGACCTAGGAATTACACCAGAGACCCTGCACCAAATAGAAGGCAAAGAAGGCCCGAATCTTCATCATGTTAGCTTAGGATCAGACTTCCTTAACAAGACTCACAAAGCACAAGAAATGAAAGCAAGAATCAATAAATGGGATGGATTCAAACTAAAAAGTTTTATTCAGTAAAAGATAATAATAATGTGAAAAGAGAACCTACCGAGTGGGTGAAAATCTTTGCCACACACACTTCAGATAGAGCCCTAATCTCCAAAATTTATAAAGAATTTAAAAAACTTTACACCAAAAATATAAAGAACCCAATTATTAAATGGGCTAAGAAACTGGACAGACACTTACAGAATAAGATATATTGGTGATTAACAAATACACGAAAAAATGTTCAACATCTGTAGTAATTAGAGAAATACAAATTAAAACCACTCTAAGATTTCATCTTACTCCAATTAGAATGGCTATTATCAAGAACACAAGCAATAATAGGTACTGGCATGGATGTGGAGAAAAAGACACTTGTACATTGCTGGTGGAGTTGCAAGTTGGTGCAGCCACTCTGGAAAGCAGTATGGAGATTCCTCAGAAAACTTGGAATGGACCTACCTTTTGACCCAGTTATCCCACTCCTCCATTTATACCCAAAGGACTTAAAATCAGCATACTGCAGTGATGCAGCCACATTAATGTTTATATCAACTCAATTCACAATAGCTAGATTGTGGAACCAACTGAGATGCCCTTCAACAGATGAATGGATAAAGAAACTGTGGTGTATATACACACAATGGAATATTATTCAGCCACAAAGAAAAATAAAATTATGGCATTTGCAGGTAAATGGATGGAATTGGAGAATATCATGCTAAGTGAAATAAGGCTGAATGTTTTCCCTGATAAGTAGATGATGATACATAATGGGGGTAGGGCTGGGGGGTAAGAGAAGAATGGAGAAACTTTGGATTATGTAGAGGGAAATGAGAGGGGGGAGGGACGGGGTGTAAAGGATGGTGGAATGAGACAGACATCATCACCCTATGTACATGTATGATTACACGAATGCTGTGAATGTACATAATGTACAACCATAGAAATGAAAAGTCGTACCCCATTTGTGTACAATGAATCAAAATACAGTCTGCAAAAAGAAAAAAGAAAACAATACTATATATTTCCCAAAATTATATTATAACTCTTATTTCCTATGGTAAATGACTCATACTTGATGACCAAAGAGAATTTTTATATAATTTTATTAATTTCTTCAAATAAATACTATGTTTTAAAATTTTTCAATTAATATTATTTCCATATCTTCTTGGACACAATATCAATATCTCCATGATTATAAAGATTCCACAGAAAGAACTGAAATAAATGCTGATCTGAGTTTTGTGCAGATCTTGGTATTCATCTAGAGAGATGAATTATCCATATAAAATTAAAATTAAAGAGATGAATTCTAATAGCAGGGATAATTTTAATATATTGTTTTATAATTATTATTTTTCTCTAAAACTCATTGATTTAGAGATATAGATTTCCCTTAAATTTATTGATATTCATTTTTCTGTAATTATTTTATACAATCTAAGATAACAAGGGAAATAATTCCCAGCAAGATTTGTATGTAACCAATGGGCAATATTGGTGTATATTTAATAAAAATAGTAATAAGAGGGTATATGATAATACTTTAAGCAAGTGTTTTGACTCCAAACTCTCCAAATACGAATACAAAATCACAACTGTACTAAATCGTGAGCAATGTGTTCAGCATATTTATATATACATACAAATGCATTTGTGTGCTGCACAATTTATGAGACAGTCTTAAGATTTCAGACCTCTTTGAATTTTGATTTGCTACTCATATTTAAAAGGAACATTAGAATACCTAACGTGGCAGACTATAGCAAAAATTAAGGAAATTCTACGAGGGTATGTGAATCCCAGGGCACTTTCTTTATCATGTACTGAGTGCTCAGTAAGAGTTATTTCACTTTCCACTCATTTCTGTGCATACATCCTGCCTTTCCAATCATGACAAATCTAAGGAGAACATAGACTATTTCTTGTTCCATACACAAGAACCTTCAACAACTCTTTGTTGTGTTAATAGCCTCAGTCTCATGCCCAGATCTCTACACAATCTTGTTATTCACTAAGTAGGAAAAACAATTCCATGTATCAAGATAAGTGCTCCAAGCAGCACTTCGCTAAGCATATACACCATCATTTTACATACTGTCATCAAGGTGAATTTCTTGACTTTTTCTAGAGGTATTTTTTCTAGCAGTGTTCAGAAATCATATATTTTGTTAAAACTTGGAGAAAAACTAAACAAATATATATCTTCTTTTTATCCATTTATGACAATAATTCCATAAAACTGAGTGCTATGGATACAATAGTAAACAGCTTATTTAAAATCCTAAATTTTTGGAACACAAAGTCTGGTGAACTCAGGATGAAGCACAAATAAGTAAAATGAATTATTTGATATATATCAGGCTGCATTAAGCTAAGAACAAAATGAGGGAAGGAAAAAAAAATGTGACCTAGGTCAGTAAAACTTCTTTGATGAGTTTGGACAAAAATCAGAAGGAAAAGAAGGAGGAAGCCAAGCAAGATCTGGGAGATGATTTTCGGCGAGGGTACAGAAAAACGGACTCTTCACACAGGAGAAAAGAGAGATTTACGTGACACAATATAAGTAGAGGTGGAGGGTTTTGAGCAGGGAGATGACATGACCAAATTGATGTTTAAAATGATTTGTAATAAAGTATCACCAACTAGAATGCACTTCTGTGATTTACAATTTCTGTTCCTGGAATATTTGCCCACTTAGCTTGCATGGGTCATGAAGCTTTTGTACTGGATGTCCCAGTCTTCAATTATTCCACACTCTATAAACAATAGATAAGGAAAGCATGAGGATGAAGACGGATATTAATTTTGATGCACTGTGGATAGTCAGTAGTAATACACAGATGGTACTAGGAAATTACAGAAGAGAAACTCCAGCCAAATATGGCATATCAGCTTAGGCTTGCTGCTAAATGTGTTAACTTATGGACAGAAATAAGACATGTAAAGCAAGAACATTGGGCAGCACTGAGTTCGCAAAAATGATGCAGATGATATGTATATGACACTAAAAATCTTCCAGCTTCATCAGAGTGCAAAATACAAGGCATTGGTCTGTAAGAGTCTACATGATGCATAAAGGAGATTGGGATTTATCTCTGAAATGGGAAGCCTTTGAAAATATTTAGGTAATTGCTTAAAATTCCATTTGATTTGTTGTTCTTACATGCAGAAGAAGGCAGATGCAAAGAAAACAAGAAAAGGAGACAAGAGAATCAAATACTGTTATTACATTGTTTTTATTTATTAAAGAATAAGAGTCTGAACGAGGGCAAAGGTAATATCAATGCAAGAGACAGATTGCCTGCAAACATATATGGAGAATAAAATCAGGGAAATTGATGATTAATTATTAGAGAGGATAAGCAGAAAGAACAAGAAGTCAGGACCTTAGGTTCTGAGAAGTTGGAGATCCTAGGTTAGCTTGATAGACTAAACACAATACTGCCTGCAGAGAGAGAACATTTTTAAAAAATAAGGCTTGGGAGTATAATATTTGCTTAATTTTGACATTTTTTGAAGTTCCTGTATGTTGCCTATGTTCGTATGGCACACAAAGTTTGATTAATTAATCCTAGCTTGCAGAGAAAGTCTAGGAAGACAAAGAAATTTGGAAGAACAGGTGATATAATTAACAGAAGAAACAAGGAAACCCAATGAAATTACCCAAAGGTACTACATGGAGAAAGAAAAGTCGTGTTTGAGGAATCAGATTTTTAGATGTACCTCAAAAGAGGCTGGAAAATGAAAGAGATTAGAAATTCTCAACACTGAAAAAGAATTAGGAATATTTTTTTTTCCTGTGCAGAAAGCTGAGTAGAAACTTTCAAGGAAGATTTCCTGAACCACATGGAACTTCAGAAGGTTAAGTGTTATTGCTTTTACCTATGATCTGCAAGGTCCTAGCACAGACAGTGGTAAAAAGTGGAGTGGCTACCACAAAGTTGGTAAAATAAATAAGAAAAATAATAAAGTAAAGGTGAAAATTTAAGTAAACATTTTTGAATATAAGGACCACTGAATTTAATGACTGAAAGATGTAGAGAATCTAATTTTTTAGAAATAGCATCATCGATGCAATAGAAAAGCTAAGGAAACTCAGTTTACCTCTTGCCTCCATTCCATCTGAATTATGAATACTTAAACCTCCTACTCTATTTTCAGATTTGCCATAAGAGAAAGAAACATTTCTTGGGGAAACAAGTAAATACAAAAATTTGAAAATATGAGGTCTTATTCAAGTATCATCTCAGGCTGAGGAGGTAGCACTATGATAGAGCACTCACCTGGCATGTGAACACAGGCTAGAGTCCCAGCATATATGCTCACAAAAGTATCTATCTCACTTCCAAAACTCATAGTTCATTTGAGGAAAGTAAAATTTAAAATCAGGGAATATATAAACAAAAAGGTTCAATTTCATCATCATTAAGATAGGAATCATCACAATAAGTCTCAACTTAAAATTATAACTGAAAATAATTTTCAGAGGTATAAACACAGTTAGATAATGATTATACAAAGGTGGACTAATTAGGAAATAAAGGTGAAAATAGGGAAAGATTACTGGACCAATTCATTAAGGGATAACTCTAGTTTTGTGTTCAACTTTCCAAACAACTTTGGACAAATTACTTAATCTGCTTGTATGTAATTTTTTATCCACATATAAAATAAGTAGAACTACATAAACTTTATGGTGACTTTTGTTGCTGAATAAGATGATGTTAAGACAGCAGTAATGGCAGATGTATCATATCATTTTCTTAGTCTCAATGTCTACCACATTGATTAGGAATATAGAAGAAGAAGAAAAGGTACAAAATCAGAAATGATCAGAGACAGATAGGAAAAGGAAGAGGGAAAGACAAAAGCAACAGAAAAATGATAAGGAATATATTCAAAACAAATATCAAGAATAATATAAAATGCACTTTAAAATATGTTTAAAGACTAAGGGATTAATTTGGATTGACAATTGGAAAATAGGCATTAAGAACACATAAAATATTATATTTGGTTCTATACCTAGGTAGGGTAAAATTAAAGCATATGTGTGGGTGGGTTTCAATAAATGATTCCTGAATATTCTTATTTTTTCACACACTTAAAAAAGTAATCTTGGTCAAGGTTTGGGTCAGATTTGGACCAAGTTTAAGGTTTATTATAGTCTGAAAAAAATCATTGTCACTTGTGAGAAGGAGGTCATGGCACAAGATCGCTGCATATTTGAAAACAGGCATAAAATATGACTTGAATTTCAAGATTTGTTTTTTAGAACTCACAAACAGGAATGGATAAACACACAAGATTAAGGAGTATTATGGCATGTGTGAGCCCGAATGTCTGTGATAACTGCTTGCCTAGCATTTTAGTCACTTTTGTTTGTGTAACTGTGACCAAAAGATCTCAGAGGAACTACTTAAAAGAGGAAAAGTTTATTTTGGTTCACAGTTTCAGAGAGTTAGTCCATGGTCTGTCAGTTCCATTGATCTGGTCCTGAAGTGAGTCAGAACATCATGGTAGAAAGGGGTGGGAGAGGAAAACTGCTCAATTTGTGACATCCTAGAAGCAGAAAGGGAGCTCCACTCACAAGGGACAAAATAAAATCCCCAAAGTCATACCCTCAGTTACATATTTTCTCCAGCTACATCCTACCTGCCTACAGGTACCACTCAGTTAATCCATTCAAGTGGATAAATCCAATGATTAGGTCATAACTCTCTTAATCTAATCATTTCATCTCTGATCATTCTTATATTATCTCACACATAAACTTTTGGGGGACACCACAAAATCCAAACTATAACACCTAGAGAATGTGAGAACTTCACACCTAGGAAATGTGAGCCTCACACCTAAGGAGTAGCCCTGCATGAAGTATTTCACAAGAACATATAATTATACCCTGTCTTATAAGCTTAATAATCAGCCTTCAAACTAATAAATCCTTAGGTCATATTTCCAAAATGTGGTTACACAACATTTTTAAGAATATTGTCTTTAGTACTTGTCTTTTGTTTTGTTGCTGTTTGTTTCTGTTTTGGGGGCCTACTTGATATCTTCATAAAACAGAGATAACCACTGAAGTGCATTGCTTTGCATAGTATACTCCAAAATCAAAGATGTACCTGTACTTCTTGGATATTGTACTTTAGTGAAACTCTGTCCTCCAATTTCTTCTCAATCTCAGGATATTCCTAATTTAGTAAAACACTGCTAAGCATGTAGCATCTACATTTTCTCAATTTCTTCATTCTAAAGATGTTTCAATCCTGTGACAATTTTAACTATCAAGATATAAAGTAGAATTTATATAAATTCCATAATAGCAAAACATCTACAGTATGCAAACATTTTTGTTAGATCCTAGGATGCAATGGGTTGAATATGATGTTTCCATAAACTGAAAACAATTCCTAACAAATTTACTAAGAGTCTAATAAAATTATTTAGTTTTCTTATATTTATAAACAAATATTTCTTATATTTAGATTCCTAACAATATAAAGGCAAAACTGTTTTTATTATTTTAATACATTTAAATGGAACTTTGTTTTTATTGTAGTGCATTTTGTTTTCCTTCAGTTTACAATAGAAATAATATATAGAGTATCCACTAGATGTCAGTAAGTGCGTGCAAATGTTTTAATTACACGCTAGCTAGCAAAGCTTTTTTGAAAAGAAGCTATCAAAAGAAACATAAAGTCAAAGTCTGTTATTGGAGAAATTTTAAATATTTTAATCACCTGTATACCACATACATTTACTCTTACTGAAATCATCTTAAAGATTTTTATTCAAGACAAATATAAAGGTTTCATTTTGTTCATTGTAAATTTTTCTGGCACTTTGTGAATAATACATATTTACTTAAAAAGACTTGGGAAGACAATTATTCTAGAAATATATGCAATAAAATTATGGCAAATTTCATTTTTAAAAGGAATATTGCTTTTATCATTTTCCATCTTTTATGCATATTGTTGCTTTCAAAGCCAAAATCACAGAACATTAAAAATAGTGAATTCTCCATAGTTAGTGGCAACAGGAGTCAGCAAAACATGAGGGACAGACAAACAGTTTTAAAATAATAAATAAAATGATATATGATATAATATAGTAACAATCTAATACTATATGCAAACCGATAATATAAAGTGATCAAGGAAATAAAGGCCAAAATCATGGTGAACAACGAATGAAAAGAATAGGTAATTGATAGAGGTGATAGTTTGTCATTAGTGAGGAAAAAAAATCAAGTTATCCTTTCTGGATTTCAGGAACCAAAGTTTGGATCAGCTTTGGAACTATTCCCAGAAGAGTAAGATTCTAAGTCACTGAAATGTTCCTACACAGAACTTTTCTTACTCAATCTGCAGTAGCACCTTAATTCTACTGGTGTGATTAATCAGCTTTTCATGCAATCATTTGTGCTAAATTCCCACTATGCATCAAGAACTATGTCAAAAACAGTAAATAATTGTGCACAAAAAATAAGTATTTTTGCATGAGAATTTGCATGATAATTTCAGATTAAGAAAATTATATAGAAAACCAAAGAATAAACTTTTCCCTATCATAAAATAAACTTTTTTCAACTTAAACACCACATTTAATAGAAATAACTTATTAAATATTTTCCCCAGTTTTCTCATTACTACCACCTGGAAATCTACATAGCCTAGATATTTACTAGAGTTTTGTTCCTTCCTAGTGTTTTTACTATCACTTCCCTTTCCATTCACACTCTCCTTCATCTATTTTATTTTACTCATTGCCTCCATAATAATATTCTTTTTCTTTATTAAAGCAGATACTTTTTTCACCAGTTCCATGGATTCAAACTTCTGGAAAACTGTTCAAATCATTTAACTCTAATCCTTGCATTTTCTATATGTCTCATGACAAGATAAATTTTGTTAGAGAAATAAAATATGCTAAGTTTACAATTTAAATACCTAAAACCCATACACACAGAAGAAACAACAATCCTTGTTATGGTTTGGATCTTAAATGATCCCCAAACACCCTAATTGAAATGCCTGTTTTAAAGCCTGTGATGCTACAGGAAGGTGTGGAGTCTTTAGGAGCAATGACCTAGAGAGGAAGGCAGTTAGCGAGCATGCCCTGGAAAGGGATATTGAGCCCCAGTCTTTCCTCTCCCTCTGCTTCCCAACACCATTAGGTAAACAACTTTGCTCTACCACACATTTCCCACCATGATGCTCTGCCTTGCCACAGGCCCAAAAACAATAGGTTAAAGTGACTATGGGCTAAAACTTACCAAACTTTCAATCTAAATAAATCTCTCCTCCCTTCAAGTTGATATTATAAAGTATTTTGTAACTGTGACAGAAAAGTAACATACTAATCTAGACATACATTGGAATTATTGCATTTCCTTCTTTTTCTTTTAACTCCATACCCTCACTTCTTGGTCCACCATTCCTTTTTGGTCTATGTATCCAGTATATTATATGATAATTATTTTATGTAAATAAGAATGTACAAGTTTAGTGTTAGGTATCATGATTCTATGTATGTACATAGACTTCTTTTTTGACCAAGTGGGAATTATTTCTATATTCATAAAGGAAAGGTATAACCCACATAAAAGTTGAGGACAAAAATGTCATCCATATTCCATTAAGCAGAGAAAATACACTTTTAATACCATTAAGTATGAAATCAACTTCTTCTAATATGCAATTACAATATTCAGTAATTCCCACATTTACTAAGGTTTTTTGGTGTGACAAGGATTTTCACCATAAAATTGTTCTTTCTCCATTTGTAATTAGCAAAGGCTTGTGTTTGAAAAAAATATTTAAAGATTCCACAAATATCCTGTCTTCCTTACAATTTTACCACTAATTTTAATATCCATCAGACTATGTCTACAAGTACTACTAGCAAGTACTACTTTAGAGTTCTAGTGGTTACATTCTATTTCATTTTACTAGTTTTATATTTGTTAATTGAATTCTTCTGTAAAAGAGTAATCCTTTCTCATATTTTATTCAATTTTTTGTACATATTAGTATGGATTTGTATACATTTATATTATTAGCTGATTATAATTCAACACAGTTACTATTTACTTTGATGCTCAAATTTTCACTCTTTGGCCACTGGGAACACTTCTGCTTTAACTTCTTGTTATGGTTTGGATGTGAGGAATTCCCCAAAGCTCACATGTGAGATAATGCAAGGAGTTTCCGAGGAAAAATGACTGGGTTGTAAGAGTCTTAATCCAATCAGTGAATTAATCCCTGATGAGATTAAGTGAAGTGGTAGGGTGTGGCTGGAGGGGATTGGAATTGTGGGTGTGGCTTTCAAGTACATATGTATCTGGTGAGTGGAGTCTCTCTCTCTGCTTCCTGATCTCAGGTAAGCTGCTTCCCTCTGCCACACACTCCATTAAGATGCTCAGCCTCACCTCAAGCCCCAAGGAATGGAGCTGGCCTTCTATGGACTAAGACCTCTGAAACTGTGAGCCCTCAAATAAACATTTCCTCCTCTATAATTGTGCTGGTCAGATCATTTACTCATAGCAGTGAAAGAGCTGACTAAAAAAGAAATTGTATCAAGAAGTGGGGTCATTACTGTGACTAACCTGACCATGTTTTTTGAAGATTTTGGAACTTTTTGGAATTGGTGGGAGGAATTTTGAGATGTATAGCAGTCATCTAAAATTTTTCTCCTCTGTAATTGTGGTCAGATCATTTAGTCAGAGCAGTGAAATAGCTGACTAAAACACTCCAGTTCCCTTTCAATGTACTCCAACTTTTATTTATTTATTTATTTATTTATTTATTGACATGTTTTTCCTTTCACCAAAGATGAAAGGCTTATCTTCCATATTCTCTTCCACTGCTGGGAATCATCCTCTTCTTCAATGAGCCCTGATTCATTTTAATTTATTTATTTTTTTTGTGGAGAATTATACTAAAATCAAGATCTGGATGTTAGTTGTGCTTATTGCTACTGAGGTGACACGGATTTTAAACACTTTCAGTGGCCACATCTAGAATTACATGTGTGTAGTCTAGTCCATACATACACACACCTACATTTATTTCTACATAAATATTAAAACTACAATAGCATATTAAAATGAATTCAAAATGATTCCTCTGGACTTCAATTCCATGCCACAGGGTTCATCCTGCACTCTGCCTAGTTTCACCTCCAACCCAAATCCAATGTGTAAATTCTTTAACAGAAACTTAAACCTATTGTATTATCCATAGCAAATTTATTCACTTATTCAATCCTCTATATTTACTCATTTCAACTGCAAAATGAAAAGGGACCTTGCTTGGATAATATTTATCATTGACTAGTCTGGTTGTTCTTTCTATTACCCATGGACATTGGGCTAGGGCATGATTCAGGTTACTCAATATAAATTACACCATTCCTAGCCAAGACAAATATTAATTGTATAACTCTAAGCAACTTTAATTTAGGGAGAATAACTTAAGCACTTTTTTACGAATAATTCAAGTAGTATTTCAACAGAAAAATTGTTTTCTTTTTAAAAGAACAAGAAATTAAGATCATCTTGTGATTAGGATTCAAAAGAAATTATTTAAATGTTTGATTGCTTGATTGGTTGGATTTTAAGCTTTCATCAGACCAAAAAAAATCCACATAAATTACAAATAGAAGTCTCTTATATTAAAAGAAAATTTTCCTGGTATGGTTTAGGGAAGATCAGCTGAGAGAAATATTTGTTCAAGATTTTGCCTCTGTGCTGAGAAAGAAATTAGAAAATTAATTCCATTCAAAATAATCTCAAAAAAGACAAAAACATGAATAAATCTAACCAAGGATGTGAAAGACCTCTACAATGAAAACTATAGAACATTGAAAAGAGAAATTGAAGAAGACCTCAGAAGATGAAATGACTACCCATGTTCAAGGGTAACCAGAATTAATATTGCTAAAATGGCCATACTACCAAAGGTAATATGCAGATTCAATGCAATCCCCATTAAAATACCAATGACATTCTTCCCAGAACTATAAAAATCAATCCTAAAATTCATATGGAAAAGTAGAAGACCCAGAATAGCCAAACCAATTTTAAGCCACAAAAGTAATGCTGGAGGCATCACAATACTTGACTTTAAATTATACTTCAGAGGTATAGTAACAAACTGCACAGTAATGGCATAAAAAACAGACACATAGACCAATGGTACAGAATTAACAACACAGAAACAAACCCACACATCTACCGTCATCTATCTGATCCTTACAAAGATGAAAAAAACATACATTAGAAAAAAAGATAGCCTTTTTAACAAATAGTGCTGGGAAAACTGGTTATCCATATGTAGAAGAATGAAACTAGACCATTATCTCTCACCCTGCACAAGAATCAACTTAAAATGGATCAAAGACATCGAAACAAGAACAGAAACTATGCAACACCTAAAAGAAAACATAGAGTCAATACTCCAGCATGTAGGTGCAGGCAACAACTTTGTCAAATGACTCCTAGAAGCTCAAGAAATAATGTCAAGAGGTAATAAATGGGATGGCATCAAGTTAAAAACTTCTGCATAGCAAAGGAGATAATTAGGAATATAAAAGGAAAATCAACAGAATAGGAGAAAGTATTTGCTGGCTACTATTCTGAAAGAGGATTAATATCTAGAATAATAAATTTAAAAGCTTAACATCATAAAATCAAATAGCCCAATTAATGCATGGCTAAGAAAAATAAGGAAAAAATGCTCAATTTCTTTAGCAATTAGAAAAATGTAAATCAAAAATACACTAAGATTTCATCTC
Organism: Glaucomys volans; assembly: GCA_020662805.1. NCBI lineage: Eukaryota > Metazoa > Chordata > Mammalia > Rodentia > Sciuridae > Glaucomys > Glaucomys volans. The sequence continues at coordinate 4,947 of JAJEJO010050686.1, read as the reverse complement.
ACACCAGTCAGAATGGCAGCCATCAAGAATACAAACAATAATAAAAGGTGGAGAGGATGTGGAGAAAAAGGAGCACTTTTCACTGTTGGTGGGCATTTCAAATTAATACAACCACTATGGAAATCAATATGGAGATTCCTTGAGAGACTAGGCATGGAACTACCTTATGACCCATCTGTATCACTCTTCAATATTTACCCTGAAAAACTAAAATCATCATACTACAGCAATACATGCATAACCATGTTTACAGCACCACAATTCACAATAGCCAAACTATAGAACCAGCCTAGGTATCCATCAATAAATGACTGGATAAAGAAAATGTGATATATATATATCACATATTATATATATGATATGTAGATCATATATGTGATGTATATGTGATATATATGTGATATATATCATATTCTATATATATTCTCTCTATATATATAGAGAGAGAATACCCAATGGAGTCTTACACAGCCATGAAGAAAAATGAAATTATGTCATTTGTAGGAAAATGGATGGAACATGAGACCATTATTTCATGCAAAATAAGCCAGTTTCAGAAGGTCAAATATCATATGCTTTCTCTCATACGTGGAAGTTAAGAAAAAGAAAAAAGCACAATAAGCAGTGGGAATCACATGAAAATCAAAGGGAGACCAGTAGAGAAAAGGGACCTGGGGATGGGAGACAAGGAAGGAGGGGAGAAGAGCTGGGGAGTGGTACTGGTCAAATTATATTGTTATGTTGTGTTCCTGTATGAACATGTAATAACAAATCTCATCATTATATACAACCATAACAGGCCAACAAATAAGTGCAGATAGAGGGGAAAAAAAAGGTTTGCCTCTGGGCAGAAAATTCTTCCAATCAAATACAACCCAATCAGATAAAACTTAAATTTAAAAACTCTCTAGTCCCTATGTCTTCTGATTTTTCCCTTGCTGATTTTTTTTATTCTCTCAGTCAAATTAAATACAGAAAGTATTTTCTTAAAGACATATATAGTAAATTATATACAATAGAAGATTTTTTTACTATCATTTATAAAATTAAACCTATTTGTATTAAAAATCTTTACCTACAGCATGAACTTTCCCATTAGAATTCTCTGTTACAGTAATGCATAATGATATTTCTGCTATGGAATGCACTGTGAAGAATAAGGTCCATTAGTGGATTTGTAGCTAGCCTACCTTCTCTGTTAGGGTACAGTTGTGACAACTTTTTTTTAACTGAATATTAAGGTTTTCAAATTGAAACATGTCTTTTATTTCATTCAGTTTTCTTGTATGTCTCAGTTTTCTTATATTTAAAGGATAATATAAATACTATCATTGTAAGTATGCCATGAGAAATATATAATGTACAGTACAATCCAACCATATAGTGTTTAATTGGTGATAATTAAATAAATATTATAATAATTATATATATATATATATATATATATATATATATATATATATATTATTTGCCAAGGAATGCCAGTAGTTTCTGTAAACTAGAAAATGCAAAGGAACATATTCTCCCTTCAATTCTCCCAGAATTAATTCAGTTTTACCTGTTTGTTTCAGAATCCTGGGCAATAATTTTAAGGTAGCATGTTGTTTTAAGCCATGAAGTTTGTGGTAATCTGTCACAGTAACAGTAGGAAACTGATACAGATGACTTAAAACACAACCTTGATATATAATAAGGAAGTCTTTCAGGGTTGTTTTCTCTTTGGCCTGATCTTCTGATTCTAAAGAAGCTAGCAAACATTGGGAAAGACATAAAAACTATGTGGGTAAATTATAAGGTGTTGCTTAACCACTTAGCAACATTCCCAGCCCTTTTTAATAAACATGATGCTTCTGAGAATGTTGAGTCCAATTTTTCTCTTTTAAACCAGCTCTATCAGGATGATAATTAATGAAAATTGTCCTGAGATTTCAACCATTGTTTAATTATAAATATTCAAAATAAAGTTGTTTAGTTTTCCAAATAGAAGTTACTTCTTGGTCTTTATAGCAAATTTTTGGTTTGTTTTTCTTTGTATGTTACTAAAGATATATCAGGTTTCTCCTGCTTAATAATATTTTAAATTAAAGATCTAAATTTATGGTTATCATCTTTCAGGAACCAATTCACTCATTAAATGACAATTTAATTAAAATAATTATTTATAAATTTTTAAAAAGGAATCATTGTCTCTCACCTCAGGGAATTTATAGTCTCAGTAGAAAGATTATCATTGAACACATATCTGCAATTGATTAATATTTAAAAGTAGAAAAGAGAGATATTCTGAGACTGTGCAGTAGAGAAAAACTCATTAGTCTAGAGAAACTCAGGAAGACCCCCCGAGGAAGATATGCTGGAATTCACTGCATGAAACACGGATGCAAAATGTCCCACTCGTAAAAAGAAAAGCATCTGAATAAGAGAGATAAACTTCTAAGAACAATGGGAAGTTATTGAAAAATATTAAGCTCTGAAGTATAGTAAACTGCATCTTTGAATATTTTATTCAGGTTGCAATTTAGAAATTAATCAGAGTGTTTCATTCATGCATTCTATAGCAAACATGAACTATTTAGCACAATTCTCTTACCCTTACTATCTAGAAACATGATAATTAATGCAGCATTTGGGTGTGTGTGCATGTTTACGTGTGTGTGCGCATGCGCACATGTGTTTACTACAATTTGGTGATGTTTTTAATTTATTTATTTATTTATTTATTTATTTATTTATTTAAGTACCAGTGACCGAAAGCAAGGGTGCTTAACCACTTAGCAACAGTCCCAGCCCTTTTTAATATTTTTTTAATTTTGAGACAGGGTCTTGCTAAGTTGCTTAGGGCCTAGCTAAGTTGCAGAGACTGGCCCTGAACTTGTGATCCTCCTTCCTCAGCCACCTAGGATTACAGACATGAACCACTGTACATGGCTGATGAGGTCTTTTAAAATATATATTTATTCTCACCTATGTTCACTTCTCACTACTGAGGTTTCTCACAGCCCTAGTCCTCATTCCAATTGATAAGTTTTCTTGGAGATACACTGAATTATGTAAACGGTAACCAGAAAATCAAACTTTGTCAATCAACTCTATAATTACTAATAAGATGATAAAACTAAGTACATGGACTCTTCAAGACCTAGTCTCCTTTCTGATCAAAGATTCCATTATGATCTCTACATCAAGCTTGTGTTGATTTTGAATTTGTTAAATATTCTGCTATATAACTATTTTGGAATATATAATGTTTTCTCCCACCCAATCATAAAGAACAAATTTCTTGCTGTTTTTTTCCTGAAACTGTTAATGCATAGATAATACCTGAAATAATAATATTAAAATTTTAATTTTGCTCCTATGAAAATGATGTTAGCTTGTAGAACTGGCTAGATGTGCTAAACACTGATAGTCTCATTACTGAGTGCCAAGTTTAACTCAGTGCTGATATTATAGGTTTAATACTAAGAAAAGCATTTCCTGCAAATGGCAACAGTTGCAGCTAGAATGAATTTGAAGTGGTTTTGAAAATTAAAATGAAGGGTATCTGATTTAAATGACTATAAAATTATGAGATTTTTCTCTTGCCAGATTGAATTTCTCCAGTGTTAGTACATATGGATCTACCTTCCCACTCCTAAAACTATTTGTGTGGATGAATTTTCATTTGCTGTTAATATATTCAGTTTAATATGAAGTTCAAGTTAAGGCAGTTCTCCACAGCATGTTATTCTTCCTTCTTATATTAAGAAAATTAGAACTACTTGGCGATACTTTAGTTCTTTCCTTAAAACACTTTCGTCTTTCCATAAATACAGTCCTCAGAGCTTTCGATTTTTTCAATGCACTGGAGTCCTTGTTATATTTAATTTCATTCCTGGAAAACCTTTTTCCATATCTGTTGGCCCAAGAAAATCAACTTCTGGTTTGAAACTCTATTCAAGTGATAGTACATTTTTAAAAAGCAATCCCTAATCCAAAACTCAAATGGAAATTGTTCCTGCCTCTTTTTCTATCATAAGTATATTCTACACACACTCATATAGTAGCATCTTTGGAACTTTATTGCACCCCCTCCAATTTCTCAGTAAACTAAACAATATCTAAATCCTTGCTTGTTTTTGCAACCCTGAAACATGTGGGTACATTTAAGTCATTATATAATATTTAGAACTTAAGTCACAACTAATCTCAGAAGGAAACCATGCTGATCACAATGTAGATTGCACAAATCTGTGCAAGTAAAGTATTATAAAGATATGGTTGGTGAGTTTAAGAACAATGTATACATGTTACCTAGTACCAAGTGAACATTGTTATATATTTGTTAACCAAAAATTACAATATAAGCCATCACATATTAAAACAAATCTCTAATTTAGGGAATATCATTGTTTAACATTCCCCACATAATTGCTGGGAGATATATATGAGTCTACATGTATTTGTATGTATTCATGTGCATAATTTTGTTGTAAACATCCTCTCATAATGTTGGCAATGTGAATAAGATGAAAATAACTTTTCAAAATGGTTTTAGTAATTTACATCACCATCAATAAAATATAAAGTCTTCTTTTGCTGTACATCTTTAACAATTCTCTCCACAGAAGAGTTCAGACCTTTGTGAAACTGGCTGTAAAACTACCAACTTCTTCAGTCAGTGCAAAGGTTTAGGCTGGTGATGAAAAATGAAATAAAAAGACCATTTTGGTCTAAGGTACAAGCTGACACATCTTATAATAACATAACAGCATAATATGACATAACATTTTGTATTTTTATCTCTATCTGATTCTGTGTCTACTTACTTATTATTTGGAAACTTGTATTTTAGGCATATGTGCAATATTATCACCCTCAGACTCTAACACATGGGGCCTTGGCAAGGAAGCTTTGAGATACTGGCAAAAAGAATGGTATTTGGGGACTGAAATTACCCATGGAAAG
>JAJEJO010050685.1:91437-135842 GCA_020662805.1 Glaucomys volans | reverse complement strand
CCTTTACAATGTTAAGGAATGTCCCCACTATCCCTATTTTTTCTAGTATTTTGAGCATGAAGGGGCGCTGTATTTTACCAAATGCTTTCTCTGCATCTATTGAAATAATCATGTGGTTCTTGACTTTAAGTCTGTTGATATGGTGAATTACATTTATTGATTTCTGGCTGTTGAACCAACCTTGCATCCCCAGGATGAAACCCACTTGATCATGGTGCACTATCTTTTTAATATGCTTTTGTATGCGATTTGCTAAAATTTTGTTAAGAATTTTTGCACCTATGTTCATTAGAGATATGGTTCTGAAATATTCTTTCCTTGATGTGTCCTTCTCTGGTTTTGGTATCAGGGTGATATTAGCTTTATAGGATGAGTTCGGAAGGGTTCCCTCCTCCTCTATTTCATGAAATACTTTTGGAAGTATTGGAATGAGCTCTTCTTTGAAGGTCTTGTAGAACTCGGCTGTAAATCCATCTGGTCCTGGACTTTTCTTAGTTGGTAGGCTTTTGATGACTTCTTCTATTTCATTGCTTGAAATTGATCTATTTAAGTTGTGTATGTCCTCCAGATTCAGTTTGGGTGGCTCACATGCCTCATATTCATACCTGTTGATGAATTCCAGGCTTTCTATATTGCTGGAGTATGAATTTTCATAGTAGCTTCTTATTACATTTTGTATTTCAATAGTGTCTGTTGTAATATTTCCATTTCCATCACAAATTTTAGTAATTTGGAGTTTCTCTCTCCTCTTTGTTAGCGTGTCTAAGGGTTTATCAATTTTGTTTATTTTTTCAAAGAACCAACTTTTTGTTTTGTCAATGTTTTGAATTGTTTCTTTTGTTTCAATTTCATTGATTTCTGCTCTGATTTTGATTATTTCCTGTCTTCTGCTACTTTTGGTGATGATCTGTTCCTCTTTTTCTGGGGCTTTGAGCTGTAATGTGAGGTCATTGATTTGTTGACTTTTCATTCTTTTATTAAATGCACTCCATGCAATGAATTTTCCTCTTAGCACTGCTTTCATAGTATCCCAGAGATTTCGATATGTTGTATCTTTATTCTCGTTGACCTCTAAGAATCTTTTAATTTCCATCCTAATGTCTTCTGTTATCCATGCACCATTCAATAGTATATTATTTAATCTCCAGGTCTTGGAGTAGTTTCTGTTTTTAACTTTATCATTGATATCTAATTTCATTCCATTATGATCTGATAGTATACAAGGTAGTATTTCTATGTTTTTGTATTTGCTAAGAGTAGCTTTGTGGCATAAAATGGTCTATTTTAGAGAAGGAACCATGAGCTGCTGAGAACAAAGTGTATTTGCTTTTTGATGGATGGAATATTCTATGTATGTCCGTTAAGTCCTAATTAGCAATTGTGTCATTGAGTCCTATAGTTTCTTTGTTCAATTTTTGCTTGGAAGATCTGTCCAACAGTGAGAGAGGAGTGTTAAAGTCCCCCAGTATTATTGTGTTTTGGTCAATTTGATTCCTGAAATGGAGAAGGATCTGATTGACATACATGGATGTGCCATGGTTTGGTGTATAAATATTTATGATTGTTATGTCTTGCTGATTTATGCTTCCTTTAAGCAGTATGAAATGTACTTCTTTATCCCTTCTGACTAACATTGGCGTGAAGTCTGCTTTATCTGAAATGAGGATGGAAACTCCTGCTTTTTTACTCAGTCCATGTGCATGGTATGTTTTTTCCCAACCTTTCACCTTTAGTCTGTGGGCATGTTTTTCTATGAGATGACTCTCGTGAAGGCAGCATATTATTGGGGGTTTTTTTAATCCAATCTGCCAGTCTATGTCTTTTTATTGATGAGTTTAGGCCATATACATTCAGGGTTATTATTGAGATATGACTTGTATTTCCTGCCATTTTAGCTTTTTTGGGGTTTTTAGCTTAACTCTGTTTCTCCTTTGATTGACTCTTTCTTTAGGGTAATTCCTCCCCATGTTGACCGAGATTGTTGTTTTTTCGTTTCTTCCTCTTCAAATATTTTGTTGAGAATGTTCTGTAGGGCAGGTTTTCTCTTTGTGAAATCTTTAAGCTTTTGTTTATTATGGAAGGATTTTATTTCATCATGAAATCTGAAGGTAAGTTTTGCTGGGTATAAGATTCTTGGTTGGCATCTGTTTTCTTTCAGAGCTTGAAATATGTTGTTCCAGGCCCTTCTTGTTTTTAGGGTCTGGGCTGAGAAATCTGCTGATATCTGTATTGGTTTCCCCCTGTAGGTAATCTGATGTTTTTCTCTCACCGCCTTTAAAATTCTATCTTTGTTTTGTATGTTAGGTATTTTCATTATAATGTGCCTTGGTGTGGATCTGTTGTAATTCTGTGCATTTGGTGTCCTGTAAGCTTCTTGTAATTGATTTTCCATCTCATTCATCATATTAGGGAAATTTTCTGATAATATTTCCTTGAATAGATTATTCATACCCTTGGTTTGTATCTCTGTGCCTTCCTCAATCCCAATAACTCTTAAATTTGGTCTCTTCATGATGTCCCATATTTCTCGGAGGTTTCTTTCATGATTCCTAACCATCTTCTCTATTTGTTCTACTTTGTTTTCAAGATTAAATATTTTGTCTTCATTGTCTGAGGTTCTGTCTTCCAAGTGATCTATTCTGTTAATTATGCTTTCTATTGAGTTTTTAACTTTGTTTATTGTTTCTTTCATTTCCTGGTTTCCTTCAAGGATTTCTGCTTGTTTTTTCCTCAGAACTTCTATCTCTTTATTGAAATGATATTTTGCTTCCGGCAATTGTTCTATTAGCTGATTATTCATAGCCTGAATCTGCTCTCTCATCACATCATTCTCTTCTCAGATCATTTTAATTATGAACATTCTGAACTCCCTTTCTGTCATTCCTTCTACCATGCTGTCTTTGGGCTCTCTTGATATATCATCTAGGTTTGTTTGGGACACTTTCTTCCCGTGTTTTCTCATGTTGCTCGTGTATCTTCCCCTCTAGTAGTGCAAATCAGAGGGATTGCAATTTCCCTGTAAAGACTTAAAGTGTCCCTGCAGATTTTCCAACTGACCTGATGTTTGAGAGGTGCTTGATCAAGCAGTGACCTAAGAAAGCTGCTATCCCACTACCTCCAGGTTAGGAATGATCAATGTTTCTGGGCAGAGGCAGCCTGGTGTTGATAGACAATCAGATACAGCAAGGTGCTAGACTCCGGGCCAGGGTGTGGACCTGGGCACTAGACCAAATTGGGGTGGGGGCACAAAACTGTGCTCAGTGATGGAGACACTGGGCTTGAGAGCCCAGGCAGTCCTGAGCTCCTCACTGGGGGCTCAGTCAGTGGCAGGTAGTCACTCTCTTCCAGGGAAGGTGTAAAAATAGCACCGAAGTTCCCAAACTCCCCTCTGGAGCTGTCAACTCCCTCCCATCCAGGCCAGACCTCCCCAGGAGATACCTCGCAGTGGCGGGGAAGACCGGAAGACCGGAGTTCAGTTCTGCTGACTCAGGCAACCCCAGATGGTCGCCTTCTGCCAGAGAAGCTGCAAAATGTTGCCGAAGGGTCCAAACTATAATGGTGATTTGTAATCAGGCTTGTTTATTAAAAATTTACTTAATCACAACCCAAAAGGTATTTGTAGAAGTCAAACTACTAATAAATTAAAATAGACTATTGTGGAAATATATTAAAAAATGAAATCAGTTAAACAAACTCCAGATCAAAGACAGAAATGTTTTTCATTTGCTAGAAATCAGAAATCCTGTTGAAGATGTTATAACCAGATTCTCTAGTGTCATAACAAGAATTTGAAAATACAATCTCTTTCTCAGTTTGTACTTGTAATCATTACTTAATTTCTAGGGTGTCAAAATATTTTGCAAACATATTTCAAAGTATTGTTTAAACTTTAAGGAACTAGAGTGAGGAATGCACTGTGATATCCAGAACAAGGGAGGAAAACGGTTAAAAAAAAAAAAAAAAGGAGAAGGAAGGTCTTATATAGTTACACAATACTAGAAACACATACTTTAATGTGCATGTGAACTTTTACATCTCCTTAATGAGTCAAAAGGAGAAGAACAGTTTTTTCAGATCCTAAGTAGATTAAAAGGAAAATAAATCTCAAAAATCCTCCAGAACTTTTTGAGAGAAATTATATTCTCCTCAATGTAATTATGAGCAATGTAATTACGTGCAAGTGAGGGTATGGTAATTTTTATAATAACTAAAACATAACAAAATCAGTATTTTTGCAGGGCTTCCATCCTTCTTCAATAGATTTATTGTTAATGTGTACTTATGCTTAAAAATAAGGTGAAGTAGTATTAAAAAAACTGGAAAGGATAGCCTATTTTCCAGGATCTTTTCTGTTGCTGGATTTCAGGCAAATAGAAAAAAGCAAAAGCAGAAGACAAAGAAACTAAAGTACCAGGGGAAGAAACTGAGGAATATGAGTCTAGAAGTAAGGATACCAGGAAGAATAAAAGAAAATACCAGGATTTTATAAGCAGAGATTCTGGTAGGGAGATGCTATCAAACTCTGTTCTAATCATTAATACACATTGTGCACAATTTAATAAGAAAGAAAGATTATGAACCCAGCTTAAATTCAGAGACAACTTTCTTGTGTAGTTAAGTATTTCCAGTTAATCATTAGACAGCTCTGACCTGGAAAAGCTCAAAAGTTAATGCTTTAATAATATTAGGAACATAAATTATATCCTGTGTTTTAATATAGGCTTATCTACTCAGATACATACTGTAATCTGTAGTAACTACAAAAAAAATGTCCAAAATAGTTATTTTTCAAAGATGTTTGGACTACAAAAGTCTACTATTTTCTTCATTAGAATATATTCTTTTTAAAGTTATGCAAGCTAAATGCTTACCAAAAGAAATTTCTCACTTTTCTAAGTCATTTCTATATGTGCATTGAATTGTTTTGTTAGAAAATACTAGGATTATGCCTCCTTATTTGGAAATGGGCCATAATAATACATTGCTGACCATACAATTTAATTTCACAAAATTAATTCAAATGTGATTTTTCTATAATAATTATATATTAAAATTCATTTTCCATGACTTTTAACTGATAGACTTGCTCTCAAATTGACATTTAACAAAAATGGTACTCAGAATTTATTTAGTTACAAATAGGTGACTACATATTTAATATCTGTACCTCTAAACTGGGTAATTGCTTAATGTTGCAGGTGCACTTGTTTACATATGATACAGCCTCAAAAGTAAGGGTATTGTGGAAGAAAAACTATAACCAAAAATTATAGATAATGAAGAATATTCCTATCAAGATTAAAAGTGTTTGAATGTGTTCTGATTTAAACTCTATCATAACTTAGGAGCATATTTACCAATCTCTATATAAAAAATAATAATCAAAGAAATTGTCATTCAATAGCATTAAATCATGCAAATTGCACTACTTCCTTGTTCACCACCAGGTCTATGATCATTGAAGTTTTGTGGCACAATCTGTGCTAATGATAGTCTTCTTCAGAGTATGCATATGTATATTGTGTATGCAAATTTGAATAAATTAGTTTAGCTATCATCATATAAATGACAATGTATATGTGCGTAACATTAAGATTAGTTTTAAGGATATTTACAAGGTTAAGTTTAATTTTCTGGACTACTTTGTGTACATAAACTAATTTGTAAACATTTTCCTATTTTTTTCCATTAAATAATATCTTCATATTGAGAAAAGTACTTTTTTAATAATCTGTAATTAAGTGGTGCTGTCAACATATGCCAACAACATATGCCAATATTTTTCTCTGCATGGAAGAATAAAGAACATAAGTTATGTGCTGATTATGTAAAAAGAAATTTCAAGAATTACATAAATACCAGTAGAATAAGCAATAAAATTATCTTCTCAGTGTGGAAGAATCCTAACTAGGATTTTTAATATTATCCTACATACTTAAATAATAACAAGTTTATATATTTTATTGTTTTATTTAGTTTAATTACAAGAGTAAAACATATTAGAGTATATTTGTGTAGAATTTTCTAGTTTTAAAAATGGATGCAGGTACATTCCAAATACCCTCATTCCATTAAGTCCTCCAAGTTCACATAAACAAAACCAATTTCCACAAGGGGTTCTGTTTCTAATCTCATGCCTGCTTCCCAGAATTCTTTGCTGACTTTGTCTTACATAAATATTCATATTCCTAAAATATTCATGTTTAATCTTCTTCTCATACCCTTTCACACACTGCCATAGTGAAATAGTCCATAATTATGACTTCACCCAAAATCTACATAGTTAGACCAAATCACTTCCTAGAGTTCCAGGTCCATTTTATATCCTCTTGTAAAATACTAGTCAGGTTAACATTTTTCTTCTCAAATCTGGAATTATCATTTCCACCTTCAAGATTGCCTGGTGACCTGCATTTCTTATTGTAGTAAATATCAGTATAGCCTGAGAATTTTATAGAAGACTTTGTGAGTGGACCAAAAAGCATCTTTGTAAAAAACACTTCTTCTGAACATAACACTAATATTGATATGATGTGCTCCTACTCATGGGGACTATATGCTTTAGGGGGTTTCACCAAGAAGATGAGACTTGTATTACCTAGCTCAAACTCACTGATTCCAATCAATCTGTCAGAGATTAAGCTTATCAGGAGAAAATGAAGTATATCAATCATTCAGGCAAAAGGAAAATTTCATTGAGAGGTCTTCTGAGAATGACTGCACTTTTCTTTTTATAATTTTCAAATGTAATTTCCAAAAATGTTGATTTTTTTGTAGCATAAGGATAAAGCTAACTCACAAAGTTGAAGGGAAAAGAACAGAGAAATACCTGGGCATTTTATGACATTACTAACCCACTGGATTAACTAACAATAGATTTAGCATATCTTCACACTTCTTACATATATTGTTTTGAGTGCTGAAAGTGTCATGATGTACATTTTTAAAAGTGGGATTTAAACTCCATACCAATTTAAAAAACACTCTCCCCTTACTTTAAAATTATATCTCATCACCTTTTGAATGAACTATTTCTTGTTTGCCATAATCTGTGCTATTCAGTTTTGAAGAGAAATTGTTACAAAAGAAGAAGCAGCCTTCGAAGTCCATCTACCTAATTTCACTTTTATAGGTTATATCCTTCCCCAAAAATAAAACAAAAATTTGAGTTCAATTAACATACAGAACTTCTTGAGGGTATTATTATATTAGTTATTATTATCATCATTATGCTTAATACCATCTTAGAAAATAATAGATATCTTAGTTTCTTACAATGAGTGGCTATAACAATTTATGTTAAACTTTAGGAATTAAAACAATTTGCATCCTTTGACTTTAATGGTAATAGGTGTGGAGTAAACATGTTTTCTTATATTGTTAAAATTTCTTTGTGTTACCCAAGGAAAATATTTTCACATTTGTATGTTGTTTATATCCAAGAGTATATTTCAGTACTGGCAATTGAAACCTGGGTACTTTTATCACTGAGCTTAATCTGCAGCCCTTTCTATTTTTTGAGACAAGTTCTCACTAAGTGGCTGAGGCTGACCTCAAATTTGTGATTCAACTGCTTCAGCCTCCCAAGTTGCTGGGATCAAAGGCACATGTCACCATTCCAGGCCGAAGAGTAATTTTATGGATTGAATATTTGTGTCCTCCTAAGTTTGTATATCAAAATTCAATTCAAAAATAATAATGTTTGGGAATTTTAAGAGGTAAGTAGGACATGAGGTGGGACTGTCATGAGGCATTATTGTCCTCATGTGAAGATCAAGATGTTATTAGTTCTTTCCAAGTGATGTGAATACATGAGAAGATAGCAGAAAGGGCCTTTATCAGAACCCAGCCCCTTATCCTGGACTTTTGTTCTTCAGAATTTTGAGAAGTACATTTTATTATTTATAGCCACTCAGTTTATTGTACTGACAAAGATGAGCAATCTAGAGTTTTACAGAAATATGTCTAGCACTTTAGAAAGCAAGATAAATTTGCACTAAAACATCCTTCATTTAATTTAGGGATCTTCTGTTACTTGGATACATACTCTTCAACTACATGCTTAAGCAGTATATACTTCACTCACCACACCTATAGAATGTGCTATGTGTGAATAAAAGGATATGGATTGTACTGGATTTCTTTAAAAATGGTTAAGAGCTATAAGGATTTTTTTTTTTTTTTTTGCAGTGCTAGGGATTGAACCCAGGGCCTTGTGCTTGCTAGGCAAACACTCTACCAACTGAGCTATATCCCCAGCCCCTAAAGATATATATTACTAATAACAAAAATGTTATAATGCAAATAAAATCAATGTAAATACCAGAACCTGTTATGTCAATACAGGATATTATCATTAGTTAATACAGCACATTTAAAGAAGTCAACAATTTGTATTGACCAGACTGCATCAAAGTTTTTAAAAACCATCTATACCAATCCTATGAATTTCCCCTTTTTTTCCAAGCACATGTGAATATTTGAATTTACAAAGTGCTAAACCATAAAGAAGTTGTTTAGTGATTTTCTAACATATATTGTAATCATGCCTTATCAGTTTTCATCTCTCTCCTGTGAATTCATGAATCAACAATAAACTCACTTCTACTGAAGACAGCAAATCTTTGTTTAAAGTCTAGATCTTCATAGAGATCATGAATCAAATATAGAGTATCATAATGAAAATAGTAAATATATGACATTAAACACATTTCTGTCTACATTATAACTGTATTTGAAAACATGTATGGACTTTGTAAAGTGTGCTCTAGAGACTCAATTCAGCAAATGGAAAACAAGTCCTTTCAAGCTGAAGAAACATTACATGCAGCCCATGAAGCTAGTGCACTAAGACCACATTAGAATTAATTTTAGTAAATTGGGAAAACAGTGAAAGGAATTATTTATACAATGCATAAATTTGAAAGCTGAAAAGAAATTTGAAAATAGAAGGCATAATAAAAATGATAACATAATAAGGAAAGAAAGGATGATCAGTTATCCGCCAATTAAAATTTTTTCTCAAACAAATACATTAAAAAAGAGTAAAAGTGGGCATAAAGAAATGTTGAATGAGAAGCTATATATACACATATGATGGTAATCAAATCAACAAAATTTTTCAAGAAAGGAAGAAAGATAATCTGAATAATAAAATGATATCCCAGAGTTTGGTTGAGAGTGGTTATTTTGATGTTCCTGACAAAATGTCTTAAAGAACACATATTGAAAAAAAAAAAAAAAAAAAAAGAACACATATTGAAGAATATCAGAAATGTTAATGCAGACACAAAGTGGTCATTCTAACCAGTGTCACTATAGAGTGGTTGAAGTTTGCACCAAGTAACTTGGTTGGGATGGTACATCAAGCAATGGACCCTAGTGTGGGGTTGCATTGGCCCTGAGAAAAGGGCATCATTTTCTAATTTGTTCTCCTTCAAAAAGAGGCCCTTTTTCTCATTCATCCTCTTGAGAGTGCTTTCTCTTCCTTCTTGTGTTATTCCTTCACACATAGGAATGGTATATTCTAGCCTCCCACCAACCCCCCCCCCAAAAAAAAAAAAAACGGAAATAAGGTTACAGGAGCAAAAAATGTTTAAAATGCAAAAGAAAGTCTAATCAGAACTTTGAGAACTTGGACAAACAAATTTCCTAACCAGGAAGACTTGACAGACCATGGTACTATCAGTTGCTAAATAAAGGAAGAGAGATGTATTTTTAAGTAATAACATATGAACTGAGTATCTTAAGTTGAAGAACATATTAAAACTCACAATGAAAACCAAAGGGTAGACCCCACCTATAAATTTTGGGATTAAATTACAGGACATAAACCTGACAAAAATTCCTCAATTGATCTTTTCCTTTAATTATTTCACATATTAAAATATAAGGTTCGATTATATACTAGGCATCTGATAATGCTGTAGAATTTAAAAATAGAGAGCTAAAAATGCAACTGGGTAGATACAGATCTATTGTGTCACATACACATAAGTTTATTGAGTTCTTAGTAGAGAATGCACCAAGTAAATACAATGCAAAATAACATTCTGAAATTCAACCTACACTATAATTGACCTTTATAGGTAGATTAAAAATCAATATTATAATTAGCAAGCACTGTTGTTAAATTATGATCCATTATAATCAATATTGCCTTAAAAGTATAATGTGTGATATTCATTAAAGAG
The DNA here is from genome assembly GCA_020662805.1 of Glaucomys volans. Taxonomy (NCBI): domain Eukaryota; kingdom Metazoa; phylum Chordata; class Mammalia; order Rodentia; family Sciuridae; genus Glaucomys; species Glaucomys volans. Next base: position 125,649 of record JAJEJO010050685.1, on the reverse strand, counting down.
CAGAAATAATATATTTTAAAATGACCTTACAACTTTTTAATATTTGAAACATTAATAAATCACCATTGATTTGTTATAGAAATGTCATAATTTGTAGAATTTCTACAATGACTTCAAGTCATCTGGAGTGTGAATATATACAAAAACCAGTGCAATAATTAAAGTCTCATAAAAATCCTCAATCTCTTTTCTAAAGATAATCTGTATTATGTGTGTTATATATATCTATACATCTATGTAAATTAATTTATAACAGATATTTGATAAAATATCATCCTGTTCAATTATGATGAGTATAATAGAGTGATAGTTTTCACTGATCTTCCCAAAATAGGGAAAAGAAAAAAGAACATTATTCAGCGTACAGAAGTGACTCAATGATACCACCACCTTTGTAGTCAATGATATCTTTGTCTTTTAATATAAGCATCATACCATGTTTTTTGAGTACAGGTATGAAGGAGTGGAGAGAGAGTCTTCTTGGAAATGATTTGATGGCTTGATATCATTTCTCTAATAGCAAATATGTTCTGAAAATTGCATTGGTGAAAACTTGCTAAATGAGAGATGAAAAATAGTATCCACCCAGATTATAAATATATTGTAAACCATAAATCCTGAAATACATGATAATTCCTACTGAAGATGACTGCTATATTGTTCTGTGTTTGCAATGAAAAATACACATGTAAAGTCTATATGGTCTTATATTTTATAATGATTAAGGTAAAATTTCTCTACTTCATTCTTAACAAAAAATAATTTTGTCATATTTCTGAGTTCTTTCTGTTTTTTATGTTGTCAATGATAATCACATTAGTTAGTGTTTGCTACAATATGTCTTTAAAATCAATCTATTTGAGGAAAAAAAATGTAAATCTATTTGAACATCATAGCAGAATGATGTACAAGTCTATATGTATTTTGTTTGCTTCATTGCTTCTTAATTTAATAAATTACCCATTATTCTTCCTTATAATTAGATTTGGTACAATTCAAATGTTATAAATCTTGTTTTAACAATAGCACTGGTAGTTTATCTTCTTATAGATTTTAACAACAAAAAATTAAAAAGTAAAGAACTTGTACTTCTTTATACTATTTGTGAGCATTGACATTTACAAAGGTCTTTTTGCAAAATATTAATTGAATGTTATTTTGAAAAATATAATCTCCATATATAATGGTTTTTCTGAGAAATTATTGCATGTTGATTTTGAGTTGTTAAAAATATGGTTTCACATTAAGAATGTTTGATTGAATTGTAAGTAATTAAAATCTAAGGTGTTTTATTCTGCCCATTTGATGGCTGCCAGCTAGAAAATTTGCTTTAATGATGATGAATGAAAAAGAATTCAACAATAAATTCTATTCTGTTACATCCAGTATAAAATACAGTGTTTAATGTTGAGAACACTGATTAATACAAATTCTCCAATATAAAATAGAAACAATTTGTCAAAATTTAAGTAAACTGTATTGAATCTGTGAGGGGAAAATTGCCTGTTATTAACTGAGTAATATAAATGTCTTTGTTTATTTCTGATAATATCTCATTAATGTTGTTTGATTTGTTGTATGTTCTAATTAAGACAAAAAATATCATAGTAATAATCCTTTCTATTCAAAATATATGAATTTTGAAATATTCTAGAATTTTTCATTATTTTTAAATTCACTTCTATTCAATTTACTTAACTTCTTATTCCCTTATTATTATTTTAAAATCATAAGTCAAAATATTAAAAAAGTGATGAAACTATGGTATTTTCATAGTCATTTCTAAAATCAATTGAAAATAAATATGATACATTTAAACTCAAAATTATGCATTTATTTTGAACCAAATGAGGTAAAATTCTGGAGGTCATACATTTCTATGTGTTTATTAATTCAATGCAAAGTTCTATAGAAACAACATACCGTACCTTAGGGATAATGTGGGTTCAGTTTCAGACTACATTAACAAGACAAATATCATAATAAATCAAGACCCAGAGTTTTTGATTTCTTAGTGCAGATAAAATTTGTGTTTATATATACCCATGTTTATAGCAGCATAATTCACAATAGCCAAATTATAGACCCAGGTTCGGTGTCTTTCAATGGATGAATGGATAAAGAAAATGTGGCTTTTATATACAATTGACTTTTAGTCATCAATAAAAAATGAAATTATGCCATTTGTAGAAATATGGATGGAACATTATAGTATTATATTAAGCCATACTTAGAAAGTCAAGGGTCATATGTTTTCTTTCATATGTGGAAGCTAGAGAGGAAAAAGAAAACATATGTGGGGAATCTATTGAAAATAGAAAGAAGACCAGTAGAGTAGAAGAAAGGAACAAAGGTAAAGGAGAAGGATAGGGAAAGGGGAAATACTGGGGAACAATATTGATCCAATTATATTGATACATTGTGTGCATGTACAAATAAGTAAAGCCAAACTCATTATTATGTATAATATAATTAAAACATTAAACAACAAAAGTTATGTTTATACTGTAGACTACTTAGTGTGAATTTTATTATTTCAGTAACACTCCATGTGCATACTTTATTCGAAAAACATTTTATTGCTAAAAATTGCTAACAATCATCTGAGTTGTTGAAAAGATGGCACCAATAGACTTGCATGATAGGGGATTGCCACAGACTTTCAATTTGTGAAAAAATAGTATCTGCAGAGCATAATAAATTGAAGTACAATAACAAGATATGTCTATATGACAGGCACTTCTTACTTGGAATAGCATGTGAAATTGTTCTCTCCAAGGCATTTCTGGAGTAAATTACACTGAGGTATAGGAAGAGACACACACACAGAATCATGAATCAGACAATTCCCCCAAGTTCATAGGAATAACCTGAATCATTAGTGTGTGACTAGGGAAGTTAGGTATTCTTGGAAGATATTGGAAGAACTGAGGATAAAAGATATTGAGGGAAGAAAAAGATATAATACTTTAGTCAACCTTTAGTCGACTAGAATCAATTATAAGAAAATATTCCATTGAATTGAGTTGCCTTAGAACAATAAGAATACAATGATAAGTTCTGTAACTAAGGTTAGCATAGCTGCCTTTAAATGTCTAATCGCAGCACAAATTGCTAAATTATTAGTTGAATTTGTAAAGTAGAACACAGGGTGTTTTATGACCACCAGGTGGCCTGGATAGCTGAATATCAGATACTCAGTCCCATGACCCTTCTGTATTGGATTTGAAATGTTGAGTGAGTTGATGGTCCCGCTAGAATGCATCTAATTGTTTCATTGATTGGGAAAAGTGCAGCTCCAAGAACATGTTCTGTGGGAGGATTTGGGTTTCTGGAGCTCCCTAAACCTCCATTACCACTGAACTCTTGGCATGCAGAAGCATCAATGCTTCCCTTGAATGAGTGAACTCATATTTTGCTTTAATAATCTGTAATTCCCTTTCCTAAAGTAGCTTCCCTTCAGGGGAAGCTAATGCTTCTCGTGTCTTCTTCCCCCCATTGCCCCTAGGACTGTCACTAGAATCAAATATTAGCTTGTCTCTGTGAAAGATATAAATATAAGGATGATTAAAAGCACAAACATCAGGAAATTGCCAGTTTATGAATAAACTCTAAAGATACTTAAAGGAAGCTAGAATATTATGTTATACTAATGAAAGTTTTAAAAAATGGGTGTTTTTCTCCATAAACTTGATTCAGTGGATCAATTCAACTATAACACCAGAATGTGATAGTAATAAGAGATTTTGAGATATGGTCACCCCTACCCAAATTAAGTTTGAGAAGAGAGCACAAAACATACTAAATCATTTTCAGAAACATATCAAAGGTAACACCAGCTTCATATATATCACTTTATTGGTGATTTCATGTGGCTCTATGATGATGCTGAAAAATTATTTTATTGAAATCTGTCTGGGACAGAAGTCCTGGGATAGCAGAATCCACATATTTGTACTATGGTACCAGATCAGTGGACTTCTAAAGACATAGGTAGTTAATAAAAAAGATTTATATTGGGAAGAAATTTTTAACATTGCTTAAGTTACACACAGGGTTCCTGGCCCAAGTTGGCTAACTTGGAATTCCTATAATTGACATAATTAAAATTATTCCTGCTACATTGACAGAAATCTAAATTAGAAATCAAAGATGAGAATTAGGGTTTCTTGTATAGTATATAGGATTAAGCCATTTCATGACTCTATTTCCTGTCAAAAGAAGGAAAGGTTTGGTATATTTGAAATTGTATTTTAGAAAAACTTCACTAGTATATTTCAAGAAGTTTCTCTAATATCCTAGATTTATACACATAAACACTGAAAAGTGTACAAAGAGTTTTCAGTTTTTGCAGTAAACTAGAAGAACTTATTCCCCCAAATACAGAATACAACAATACACTTAGTTTCATAGTTCTCCATCATTTTCTTGGACTATCTAGTTCAAGTGTCACCTAGGATGGGGAAGGAAACATATCCACTTAGAGGAATATCAGAAATATGTCAAATTACATGTTTCTGCATTATTTTGTGGTCCAATGTGGTCCAGTGTATTCCGGTCAATATATCATGGTATTTTTCTGCAAAGTGAAATGGGAATCAAGTCAAATACTCTTGACCAAAATAACTCTTTGATCAGAAGAACTCACTATCATGACAACAAAGGAGTAACGGCACTAATCTTGAAAGATCAGTTCAGAATCCACATAAAAGACATATGAGAAATATGTATGTTATGTTGTTAATAGAATATAGTCAGTAGTGATGCTAAAGTGTTATTAGGTAGTGTTTCTCCTAGTAAGGGTAGTGAATTATTAGCAGGCAATAATATTTGATCATAACAAATATATTTGCATGGAACAAGTAGAGTGGATTAAAATAGAAAAGAATAAATTAAAATAGAATCACTATAGTACATGAAATGTTTTAAATCTTCATTGTGATATGAAAAATACACTTTATAATTCATTGTGATTATGAAATGAAATAAAAGAGCTTATTCCTTTAGGCTATGAAAGCAATTCCTATAGTTGTCAGAAAAATAAATTTAATTCTTGAATTTAAAGTATCATCTCTAATATGATAATTTGGTTCCATAACTAAATAGTGACAACCAATCAATAAAAATAAATGAATATTGATATTGTGCAACTTTTTCAATACTTTATTTATAGCACCCTTAAAGCAAGCTAGACAATGCATTTAAGGAATCAATTTGGTAATATGAAAATTGCAAGACTAATGCTTTATATTTTAAATTCTTAGTGTGATGAATAGTTGTTAAATATTTATTCCTTCATGATTTACTCCTTTGATTAGTTTGCAAAATTTGCTTCACTTTAAAAATGAGCAATCTGGAATTATTGATTTCTTTTACATTGGATTATACAGACATTTTCCAATGCTGGGTGAGCAAAAAAGGAAGAAAGAGATCACTTAGGAAAAAAATACAAAGAAGCTGAATGTTTAGTTTATTCTGTATCATAAATTTTGAGGTAATATAAGATAAAACAGCAAGGGGAGAAAATGATGGTGGCCTTTGTTTTAAATACTAGTTTATTTGCAATTTAACATTCCATAACGTGCTCTTTTGTATAATGATACATTTATAAATATATTACTTTCATTTTTTATTGATTCCTTGATGAACTCTGATCCTTATTCTACTGTGTTTAACATTTAAATATGCAATGTTTGCTATCTTTACTTAAAATTATAAAAAATATATTTAAAGAAAACATTTTATGTACTATTAAATGTTAAGCATGGAAACAATAAATCAAGCATGCATAAGTCAATGTAAAAAATAAAAACTTCCTATCCTGACATATAAAAGAAAGAGGATGAGAATGAAGAGGCAAGGTTTTAGGAGGCACCACACAGAAGTCATAAGAAGATGAAGGGATGGTCCAAGTATATTTTAGTCCTCATTGAATGCTCCTTTTTTTCACTCTGGAGACACTGTAGAAGTTGTCTCAGATGGTTAATGAATGAACTAAAATCTGCCTGAGAAAGGATCTAACTGACTAGGGAAAGAAGAAAAACAGACTTGCAATTCTTACTCTAGTTGACCTACTAGTTGAAGCCTCAGATGCCTTGAAACAAACTTTAGTAAAAACACAAATCTTAGTTTAATAACTTATTCTAATAGTTTATTCGTTTTTGTTATTTAGTCAGAAACACATTTCTTCTTGAAAACTTGTCCATATAAGTTATTTCATATTTCTAACTTTTATTTTCACCTTCAGATCATCTAACCTTAGGCTTATTAATATTTTGTAGCTGCAATACTGCAAAGCAATGTTGATGCTTATCCCCTGGAGTTTGTTCAAAATCCATAGAGTAAATGGAGAATCCCTTAAGAATTCCCACTCTTCAGGTTCCAGCTGCAAAACTAGGATCCTGAGCCACCTAAACATCTAACTAGCTGACCATAAATCTATTGGATTTCCACAATCCCTGAGGATTGATAGTTTAGCAGAAAGACACATAGAAATCAGGAACACACTGCACATCAGAGGAAAGTTTTGTTATAAAAAGATATACAGGGCTGAGGATATAGCTCAGTTGGTAGAGTGCCTGCCTTGCAAGCACAAGGCCCTGGGTTCAATCCCCAGCACTGCCAAAAAAAAAAAAAATATATATATATATATATTTATATATATATATAAAAAACATATTTTTTATATATATATATAAATATATATATATATATATACATACATACACACACAAAGCAGAAAACATGAAATGAAGAGACATGAGGCATGCTCTGGGAGAGTTTCTAATGAAGAACTTCTGTGTCCCCCTATGGAGTTAGGATGTATCTTGCATCTGAGTACAGGTGGGACTGTACCTTTGGGGGAAGATAAATCACTGATTCTCTATGAAACTGATTTTAAGGTAGCTATCCCTTAAGCAGTAGAAACTCTATTCTCAGGATAAAAATTTCCAGATGAAGCAGAGAAGGCCCCTGGTACAATTTACACTGTAATCTTATTAGTTGTCACTCTTAGAAACAGATTCCTTTCTTTCTCAAGTGAAGTCAGACGAGCATTGTTGAGGTGTACTGTTTTCTGAAGACATTCAGCAACTCAAGTTGAAGGAAGCTTTGAATTCTTCAATAATTGGTTTCCAAGGTAGAGCTGAGTACTGACTCATCTTTGGAAAACGGGTTTATAAGAGAGTATAAGATTAAGAGTCATAATGTCTTAGTCATTTTAAAAGACAATTTTCATTGATTAAACCAAATCACCTGGCTTCAGCTGACTAGAAAGGGGGCTAGGAATGTGATCCCAGCTGGTACCTAGGAGAACTAACAACAGTTATAATGATATCTAACTTAAAGACTGAGCCACTCTCAGTGGATTAGTTGACTAATGCTACATGACAAATTGCACCAAATTAATAGCTCAAAAATATAAAAATTAATTAGCTTATAGTTTCTATGGGTCAGGAATCTTTTCCATTTTTCTGGGTCCACAGGCTCAGGGTCTTTTTCTGAGGCTGTAATTAAAGTTTCATTCAAAGACTGGCTTCGTCTCAGTGCTCCTATGGGGGAAAATTCATTTACAAGTAAAGGATGTCTGCTTCTAAGCTTTTTCACGTGAACCTCTCCAAAAGGCTACCTCAAGAGAAGCTAACTGATTTCCTCAGGAAGAAGCAAACTGAAAAAACTACATATAATAACTTAAAAGGTGTGAGCCATGTTATTTATGTAATATAATTTTAAAATTGAAATACATCACTTCTACCATAATATATTCATTAGAATAATGTTAATGATTGCATCTCAAACTTAAAGAGAGGGAATTACAAAATTACATGAATACAGGGAAGGGGAATTGGGGACTATTTCAGAGGGTGCATAACACACTTTGCCACAATAAAAACAAAAGATACATTACAATATAAGAAAGAACACTTTATTGCTACAGAAGGCCAACATAATTTCCTAACCTTAATGATTACAAGAAATTAGTAAATATATGTGATGATTTATTAGGAATACAAGAAACTTCATAAAAATTTACTAGATAAAAAAAAATGTCCTAGAAAGGTAAGGGAAAGGAAAGAAAAAAGTACTTTAACAGTGTGTAAAACTACTTAAATTCAAATCATGGGATATTTGGTTGAACAAACAAATTTTAATTTGCTTGTGAAAAACAAATAGTTGAAGATGCTGGATAGAGTTCTCATTAGTTCTAAAGATTTCATTTTGTACTTAGGTTTTGCAATTTCCACAAGTCAGTTTTAGTTCTTAATTATGGACCATTAAAGAGGGATTGAAAAAAAAATAGAAACCTACAGAGTTTTTATAGTATTTCTGATACATTTAGCTTCAAAATAGAAAAACAGATCAAACAGTAGGTTTACCTTTAATTCTATTCTATATGTAATTATTACCATAAATAAGTATAATTTGTAATTCCATATCATACATAGCTTTGCTTAATAATATTTTTAAATTATCAAATTATTTCCAAAAATTATGGTTCTTAGAAACATTTTTTAAAAATTTTAAATAGATTTAAATAGGAAAAGAATACATTTATATCTCTATTTAATGGTGGAAAACATAGCATAGCCATATGCTACTATTAAGAAAGTATGGCATAATGTTAGCTTAAATTTTAAAAGAGACCTTTGCATTAAACTCATAGGTATGCTGAGAAAACATCTTTGCTTATTTTACCAGGTAGCAAATCAATCAGACTATAAAGACCAGTGTATTTTGTCTTGATTCATTTTCTATTGCTGTGATTGAATACAATGAAGTAGGTAATTTTAAATAAAATGAAATTCTTTATTATGGTTATAAAGCCTGGAACATCCAATATAGAGGGGGGCCACATCTGGTGAAAGCTTTTTCTTGGAGGGACTCTTCAAAGTTCCAAGGTGATAGGTCATCACATGGGGAAACAGGGCAGGCTTAACCAGAGAATCATTTTTGTAACAAAGTCATTCCCAAGTAAACCCATTAATTTGCTAATTCTTTAAGCCATAATTGGGCTAATCCACTCATGAGGGCAGAGCTCTAATGACCCAGCCATTTTATTTCTATGGTTGTGCATGATGTACATTCATATCATTCTTGTTAATCACACATGTACATAGGGTAATGATGTCTGTCTCATTCCACCATTTTTCATACCCCGCCCCTCCCCCTCTAATTTCCCTCTACATAATCTAAAGATTCTTCATTCCTCTCTCACCCCCCAGAACCCTCAACCAGATTCTATATCATCATCCGATTATCATGGAATACATTTGGCCTTTGTTTTTTTGGGATTGGCTTATTTACCTAGCATGATAATCTCCAATTCCATCCATTTATCTGCAAATGCCATAATATTATTCTTCTTTATGGTTGAGTAGTATTCCATTGTGTGTATATACCACATCTTCTTTATCCATTCATCCATTGAAGGGCATCTAGGTTGGTTCCACAGTCTAGCTATTGTGAATTGAGCTGCTACAAACATTGATGTGGCTGTGCTACTATAGTATGCTAATTTTAAGTCCTCTGTCGGGGAAGAAAAAAAGAACTACATGGAGAAATAGACAGATCTAATGTTAGAGTTATCTACTTCAGCACTCTTCTATCATTAATGGATGATTAACTGATAGAAAATCAGTTGAACTATCAACTGAATTCATTGACATTTTTAGACAACTCCATCCAACAACAGCAGAGCACACATTCTTCTCAACAGTCATAAGATTGAGCATGTTCATGGCTATGAAGCACAAATCAACACATAAAGAAATAGAAATATCTGCTTTCAGAGCATTAAACTAGAGATCAATAATAGAAAGATAGCTGGGTAATCCCAAGTGTTTGGAGATTAAACAATGAACTCCTAAATATCATGTTCAAAGAAGATAACTCAAGAGAAATGTAAAAACTTTTGAACTAAATGAAAATGAAAATGCAATTTATCAAAACATTTGTTAGCAACAAAAATAGTGCTTAGAGGAAAAAAAAGAAAAAAAATAGGACTATGAAAGTTTCCTCATTGCACTTTTGTGAAAATTAAATAAAGTGATGCTTATAAAATTATCCAACTACATAACATAGTGGTAATTATATGTTTTGTTTTTTAAAAATTTTAAATTCTTTTTAGAGCTTTATGGCTCTACATAGTAAGTAGTTGGGTTCATCCCAATAAGCTTCATACATTCATGGAATTGATTTCTGTTCAAGATCCTCTCTTTTTCCTCCCATCCCCCCACTTTCCTCTACTCTACTAGACTTTCTTTTACTCATCTATTAATTTGCATTTGATTGATTTTTTTATGTAATCGTATCCTTCCCTCCCCTTTCCTTTATTTTACTCTAGCTTCTGCACATGAGAGAAAATTTTCGACCATCAAGTTTCTGAGTTTGGCTAATTTAACTTAGCATGATATTCTCCAGTTCTATCCATTTACCAGCAAATGCCATACTTTTATTTTTTTAATGACTGAATTGAACTCTGTTGTATGTACATATGCATACAATGGTACATACAACAGAGTTGGATTCTTAATTCATTCGTCTATTGATGGGCATCTGGGTTGATTCCATAATGTAGCTATTGTGAATTGTGAGTGTATCTATACCAATTGTACATCTTTTGGGGAATTTCCAAGGAGTGGGATAGCTAGATCAACCCCCCTATTTTTTTTTTGAGGAATCTCCACTGTGGTTGTACTAGTCTGTAGTCCCAACAACAAAGTGTATGTGTTCCATTTTCCCCACAACCTTGCTAGCATTTATTGTTGTTTTTATTCTTATTCACTGTCATTCTGACTGAAGTGAGATGGAATCTTAGAGTAGTTTTGATTTGCATTTCCCTGATTGCAGCAGACACTGAAAAGTTCTAATTCATTTATTGGCCTTTGTGTTTGTTCTATTGATAAATTTCTGTTTATTTTTTTCCCACTATTTTTGAGGGTGTTTGTTTGTTTGATTGATTCTTTTTTGATGCTAACCTTTTCCAGTTCTTTGTATATTATGGCTATTAATCCCAATTTGAGGAGTAGCTGGCTAAGATTTTCTCCCATTCTCTAGGCTCTTTCTTCATGCTCTTAATAATTCCCTTTGCTGTGCAGAAGCTTTTTAGTTTGATGTCATCCCACTTGTTGATTTTGGTACTTTGGATGTCTTGTTAAGGAAGTCAGTGCCAGCTCCTATATGATGGACTCTAGATTTTCTTCTAGCAGTTGTGAGGTTTCTGTTCTACTTCCTAAGTCTTATCCATTTCAATCTGAGTTTTGTGCAGGGTAAAAGATAGGGTTCTAATTTCATTTTTCTACATATAGCCATTCAATTTTTCCCAACACCATTTGTTAAAAAGTCTGACTTTTCTCCAAGGTATATTTTTGGCACATTTGTCAAATATCAGATGCCTAGCGGTTTGTGGGTTTGCCTCTGAGTCTTCTATACTGTTCCATTTTGTTTTTCATATCTATTTCAATGCAATACCTTATTGTCTTTATTACTACATTTCTGTAGTATAATTTCAGATCAGACCTTGTGATGCCTCCAGCTTCGCTTTCCTTGCTTAGTATTATTTTGGCTACTATTCTGGGTCTCTTATTCTTCCAAATGAATTTAAGAATTGCTTTTTCTTATTCTGTGAAGCACGTCATTAGTATTTTGATGGAGTTTCCATTGAAACTGTATATTGCTTTTGGTAGTATGGCCATTTTGCCATTACCAATTCTGCCTGGTATCCAATAACATAGGCTGTCTTTCCATCTTCTAATGTGTTATTCAACTTCTTTCTTCAGTGTTCTATAACTTTTACTGTAGAGATCTTTTACCTCCTTGGTTAGATTGATTCCCAAGTTTGTTTGTTTGTTTGTTTGTTTTTTAGGTATTTTATTGTGAATGAGATAGCGATTTCTTCCCTGACTGAATCACTTTTGGAGTATAAGAAAGGTATTGATTTGCAGATGTGATCTTATATTCCTGCTCCTTTTCTAAATTCATTTATAAGTTCTAGAAGTCTTCTGGTTGAGTGTTTTGGATCTTCTAGATATAGGATTATATCACTGGAAAACAAAGATAGTTTGACTTCTTCTTTTCCTATTTGTAGCCTTTTGACTTTCAAGTTACTTTCAGAGTACTTGCTGTAGTATTTCTTTTGATGCAGACCCTTTCTCCACTATTCACAATGAGAAGTGAACACTGGAAACACTAACTAGCCTTCCTCCTATTCCTGATATTTGACAGTAGAGATCTAGGTATGGTTTTCTTCATACACTTTTCTATGAAAAAATTATGAAGGAACAACAATCAGTGTTTATTACAAGACTAGTGTATGTGCTATATTATTAAAACCAAAAAGAATTTTTTAAAATTGCTTCTAGTTGTTGATGGACCTTCATTTTTTAATTTGTATGTGGTGCTGAGAACTGAACTCAGTGCCTCACACATGCTAGACAAACACTCTACCACTGAACTACAACCCCAGCCCCCTTTGTTTTTCTTAGAAAGATTACTTCTAGTCAATTACACAACTATAACTAATATATGCTAAAAATATAAAATAATCATTAACATAATACACGAGGATTAGATGCAAAAATGTGCATACATTTTAAGAAACATAGCATTTGGATAATAAAAATTATTGAATGTGAAACTAACTTACTTGTTCTTTTTTGTTAGATAAGGAAGAATTTGAAATATATGCAAATTTTCATTTAAATATTAATAACTTTTGAATATCAGTAAGTACATTTCAGATGAGAATAACATGAGTAAAGTAAGATAAAGAGTTATTAAAAAGTGAAAATATGTATGAGGACATATTTATGACCATATTTAACAATATTTAACATATTTATTGGGACATGATAATAATAATTGAATTGTCCCACTATTCACCAGACTATTAAATCCAGAAATTTTAATTCCATCCCTTGCTCACCACCCTCACATACAAAAATGTAAGAATAATGACCAATACTTGCAGACCACTTCCTATTCTCTGAATTTTTCCCACTACATTTCAAATCATGTTTCTTATCTAATATTCAAGATAATATATTTACTGAGGGCAACAAATGAGTCATTTAAAGTATCTTCAAACATGATATGGCAAAAAGTAACTGTTCAATGAATGTTAAATATTGTTATTATTGCTATTAGCATTTTTAATATTTGCATCATTAATACTGTATTTCAAATCCATCTGATTATCTTTGTCTTTAGTAGAATTACCTAATTCTAAAATACTCTGTTTTCTTGCCCTGTGGATTAATTTGCCTTCCACTTTAAACTTTGAACATATACTTTTCAAAAAGCCATTAGATACATTTTTATGTTGGCATAAAAAATTTTATGACTCCTGACTTCAATTGCAAAAGTCATCCAGTGTTTACACCCTGTAGGTAACATCTTTTTGTTTGGACTGCTTTTAAGATATGTTTTTTTAACCTTAACCCTAACCCAAATTTGTGCTAAAGCTCTATTTTATTCTTTTTTTAAAAAGTCCATACTGAAATAATTTTACAGCTCCATAAAGCTGTCTGTGATTTATCTTAAGTAATTTGAATCCCTAAGAATTCTAATTAAAAAAAAAAATGTTCAACAAGAGTTAAAAAAAATCTAAAAAGATAAATGAGTTTATACTTAGTGCCAAATCAAAATAATTTTGAGCCGGGTGCCGTGGAGCACGCCTGTAATCCCAGCACTTGGGAGGCTCAGACAGGAGGATTGCGAGTTCAAAGCCAGCCACAGCAACTTAGCGAGGCCCTTAGCAACTCAGTGAGACCCTGTCTCTAAATAAAATACAAAATAGGGCTGGGGATGTGGCTTAGTGGACGAGTGCCCCTGGGTTCAATCCCCAGTACCAAAAAGAAAAAAACAAAACAAAACACAACAAAATTTTGCATCTCACATTAAATTTTGATTGCCCTTTGAATTTCTTTCTTTTTTACTTTTACTTTTTACTTTTTTAATTTTTTAATTTTTTTATTTTTACAGACTTCATTTTGGTTCATTGTACACATATAGGGTACAAATTTTCATTCTATGGTTCTGCATGTTGTACATTCGTATCATTCTTGTTAATCACACATGTACATAGGGTAATGATGTCTGTCTCATTCCAACATTTTTTATACCCCCACCCACTCCTGCTCTTATTTCCCTCTACATAATCTAATAATTGCTCACCCATATTTTGGTTGTTGTGTGTTAGCATCCACATATCGGAGAGAACATTTGACCTTTGGTTTTTAGGGGATTAGATTGTTTGGTTTAGCATAACAGTCTCCAGAGCTATCATTTACTGACAACTTTGGATTTAAATTAAGCTTTTAAAAGATAGTTCTTTCAATTTATAAATTTTTCATTTTCTTGCCACTTTTATGTTACAGTATGAACATGTAATAATAATACTCATTTAATTATAGATCCCATAGAAATATTCCATTATGTTGTTACCATTAATCATTTTTTCTTTTGTTGGTACTGAAGACTAAACCCAGGACTGCTTTACCACAGAACCACATTTTCAGCCCTTTTAATTTTTTAGTATGAGACCAAGATGCTGAAGCTGGCCTCAAACGTAATCCTCCTGTCTCCGCTTCCCAAGTTTCTGAGATTACAGGCATGTGCCATTGTACCTGACAGATTCCTGTCATTCAAATGAGGATACTTTTCTCTCCTACTCCATATAAAGCCAGTAAAACATCCAGGGCATCTCTGTAAAACCTCATGAATTAGTTTTAAAATAAAACTCTTACTTCACTATATATCCATTCTCAAAATTATCACAGGGGAATTTACAACTCTTTTAGAGATGATCATTTCATAGAAACTTTCAATTTAAGGCAATTAATACAATGAATTACTTTATTTTTCCCACCACCAATACTTATTAAACATTTGCACTGTACTAGGCACAATAGAACATACAGAAAACATTGTCCCTCCTCTTGAGGAGCTTACAATTCTAAATGGGGGAAAATTACAAGTCTTTTAAAATGACATTTTTGATGGTGTTTTTTCTAAAGTACTGAGGAAATATTCTGTAGGGTGAGCTTTGGGTATAACTTAGCCCCATCATTATTTAAAGAGAGGAAGAGGAAGAAATTTAAAGGCAGGCAATGACAGACCATTCAGGATGGATAGGGTTTACGGGGAGATAAACACAATCTCAACTAAGGAAAGATATGCTGCAGTAAAGAAGATGTGGGAAATAGTTGGGTGGGATACAAGCAAAGGAAGCAGGGAGGGTATCTTAGACATGGAGTGGAGCCAGAAAGAAGATGTGACCTTCTCCCAAGTACACAGCCACCAAATAGGAATGGTTGGTCACAAGACAGAAGGCTAAAAAAGGGAAGGTAATCTTGTGCACCTGACAAAGAGAATAAAGGATCAAAATTGAAGGCAGGTCATAGAATATCAAGAATTCTTAAAATCCAAAATGATTTGTAAGCACAAAACTTACAGTTAATGCTACCCAATGTCATGATAGGCTAAGAAAATTGTGGCTTTTTAAGTTAGAAAATGCCATATACCAAAATTTTGATGGAACACAATACTTTTTTTCCAATCAATTTCACCCTATCCCCCCAATTTTTTTCATTGTTCTTTGTGGGGAGGGAGAAGGAGGAATATGAAGTGTGGTTGAGAATGGTAGTTATATTAATAGTATTTTTGTTGTTATAAACTGCATTTAAACTTGGTAAAAGCCCATTAGCTGCCAAAAAGGAATAAGGAATACATTACTAAGAATGTACAATTTTCCTTAGAGAAGTTTCAAAATCAAATGCTAATTTACATGAAAAGCTTTAATTGAAAAGTTCATTCATAAAACCTTTATTTCACTTACATGAACTTAAGTCACAGGTTCTTAATTATGCTTGGATTGTTCATGAAAATTTCATAAGACATTAAAAAAAGCTAGCCATCATCTCAAGTTATTTCTTTGTTTACCATATTTAAAGCACATGCATGTTAGGCAAGTATCAAGAAAAAGAAATCACAAAAGCAAAAAATAAAAAATTAAAAACATGGGTTTTGTTTTGTTTACTGCTGCGTTTGATATATATGAAGTTATAGATACCAAGCAATTCATTTCTACTGTATCTTTACTTTTACATTTGTTCTTAAGTTGCCTGAAACATTTAAATACAAATAAAATGTATAGCAAAAATAATGAAAGCAAACACAAGGTACAAATAATGAAATGGGAACTCTTTCTGCCCTTCTTCAGAGTAAATTGGGTCACAACTTTGTCTCAAGGAGCACTTCTGCAGCTGTGGTCAAAGCTGTGCACAGCGAGATTGACTATTCCCCAGAAATGCATGATTCACACACGTAGGATCCATGGACTGTTCCTTCTACAGCCTTTTAAGTCCTCCAAGCTTTTAAGTACCCACAATAAGTACACCTGTCACAGAAACAATGATCCCTTTTATTCCCCACCAGGCACACCAATATGTAGGCAGTTTTCTTTGCTTAGACATGAAAGCAGCTTTAACATTGCCCTATTGAAGCCACAATGTATCTAAAGTACTATGCTAAATATTTATAACTTGTATAAAAATTCCACATCCCCATATTGGCCACCTCAAGATGAAAACAGAGAACTCCCTAAATGTTAACTGACTCTACTCACCTAGTATTAAACATAAATAAACCACATGGGGAATATAGAAATTTAATAGACGTAACATAAACCTGTCATAAATCATAACAAATAACTATTTGTGGGACAACGGTGGTCTACTGTTAAAATTTTAGAATGAGGCAGACAAAAGTTGGAAGGCCAGTTAATTTTCTCTTCCTTCTCCTGCTTCAGCCGGTCTCCTTGGGTATCTGCTTTTCATAATGTCAAGTTGTCTCTCAGCATTTGCATTATTAGCACGCTGTTTTTGTATGATTTTTCACTGAATCTATCAAGTTCAGCAATGGTTTAATCAAAAGCTGTCTTTGCAAGAGAACAGGCTTCCTCTGGGGAGTGCAGAATCTCATATTAGAACACAGAGAAATTAAGGGCCAGACCTAATCTGATAGGATGTGTTGACTACATTTCCTAGTTACTGATTTCAAAAGCTTCTTGGTATGTTGTTGTGACTGATCCACAGTCCCTTTCTTATCATCACCAGCAGCAACCTCAGCCAAGTAAAGGTAATAGTCTTTCATTTTCAAATAGAAGACTTTGCTCTCTGCTTGTGAAGCATTGTGGATCAAGAATTTTTCCAAAAGAAACAGTACATCATTGCAGATATCTCTTAGCTCAGTCTCAATTTTCTCTCTGTATTCTTGAGCCATCTGTTGATTTTTCTCAGCACCTTCCCTCTTTTGCTCAATACTTAAAAACAATGATCCAAGATGATCTGTGGTCTCCTACATTTTCGTAATCAACTGAGAGAAGATTCCTTTTCTCATTAGACAATTCAGTTCCTTGCTTATTTATAGACTTCATTCAGAATATCTTGTAATTATACCCCTCAGCCTGCTTGACCAGTTTGGCCTTTTGCACCATCTCATTTTTATCCATGACTGAATGTTCTATGTCGGGAATGGGTGACGACAGGAGCTCCGCAGTCTTTGGGCTGTGGCAGCAGCAGGGATGCTAAGACTCTGTCCCTTGATATCACTGCTCACCCAAAGAATTTCTTTATAATTATAGTATTCACACCAGAGATTTTTGAGTAACCAGCAACACCATAGCTTGGCTTTTAAAACTAACTTTTTTTCATTTAGAAGATTGGTTGGAAATAGACTATTTGGTCATAAAATTTAACACTTATTAATATTTCCAAGAATATAATTTCAGATATATAACTTAAGCCTAGTAAAAAGATCATTCTTGACAATAATTGTTTGAGCTCCTCATGAATAATCTATTTAGAAAGTCAGGAAGATTTGAAGTAACAATGTAATAGATTTAAAACACAAGAAATAGCCAAATATTTAATGTAAATATAAGTGATGCATAGATAAAATAGAAGATTTTAAACTAGTAGATTTCCAAAATAAATTATGTTGAGCAAGTAAGTCATGGAAGAATAGAAGCAGACTGCAATAATATAAAACATCAAATATGTTATTCTTCATATAAACTGCTAAAATATACATTTTCACCATGTATTATATGTGAGATAAAACTCCAAGTATGAAATAAAGCAAAACTTTTTGAACTTTACCTATATAACTCTTTGGTGATAAAAAAGAAAAAAATGCAAATTTTTATTACATTACATAGAATTAGCCTATTTTATTGAAATTTATAAAACACTGTAAAAAAACTACTGTGAATAGAATCTGTTTCGTAGGTGTTACATCACTGTAGTTACACAGGCCTCTTGCTCAGGCTGTTGCACACTGGGGATTTGACAGCCTGATGTAGTCATCTTGAAAATCTTACTAATTTTATTTATTAATTTATAAATAAAGTGTTTTGTAAATGAAGTCCTATGGGACAATGGGAAACACACCAGAGCCCTGGAGCTTCAAGTCATGTGCCATAAGACATCCTGCCACATCTCCATTTCCCTAGAATAATTTCACAGGTGCTTGTTCTCTGAATACTAGCTTGTTCTCTGAATAGTAGCATCCCAGTCTTTCGGACACCATCTCTTTCCCACAACATCTGCTATCCTCCACTTGGGAAGTCAATTTGGTTACACCCATCATCAGGGAAAAACCTTCATTCCATCATTTCCCTCCACACCTGGAGGGGTCTGGGCCTAGTTATGAGATGTATTAAAAGTCACCCCACAGCCAGTATCTTCTTATACAGAGCAAGGTGACAGTCATTCTCTCTTTCGGCCATGAGTCCCACAGAGTGTTCAGCAGGTAACTCCGCAGGGGTTTCTCAGTACCCTCTTACAAAACTCCTCTCAGTACCATTCCTGATATTAACTGCTACGGAGGTTGAGGTCTCTCAGAGGTCACTCAGAGGATGTGGGTCAGAATGGTAGCCTAGAACAGGAGTCATTGTTCTTCTTGCTTCTTGCTAAGGCTTCACATTTTAATTGTATACTGGATCCTATGAAGTATTTAGTCAGGTCTAACTCTGAATGAGTATAAATGCCATTGAGAAGTTCTAATACATTAAAGAAATGTTTTTCTCTAACTTGAAAATCTATTTTACTCAAATTGTTTTTCATTTACTTTATGATTATTTTTCATTTCAAACTCAATTATTTAACTTTTCATTTGATTATGAAAGATTTATCTCAACTTCCACACACTCACACATTCTCCATACACACAAAAAAATAGTTTCTTTTCCCCTTGTCATTCTCACTACATTCTGTTCAACCTGCAATCTACATTCAAGCCTTCAATTTGTGTTAATGTTACCCAGTTTTAACAGAACTCATATACTTCATTGCCTATAATTCACTTCAGATTTCTGTTCTTAAGTTTGAAAATTTACTCCATTTGTTTCTGTCATTTCTCACCTCTATGCCCTCCATCCATTTTAAAGATGGCATGCATCTTTTCTTTTCTTCTTCTTTTTTTTGTTTCATTCTTTTTTTCTCTTATTATAGGTGATAATCAATCACCTATGAGTGCAGTGCTGGGTCAAATGCCCCCTTTTTACTCTCAATTGTCTGCTTGTCCCATTGGTCAAAGTGCAACAAACTAAGAAATCCTTAGAGTCTCCTATCATCATCCTTCTCTGTTCACTATTATATTTTATATGTTGAACATTACTTCATGGAAGCTTCTTTATACAAAAAGCCCACAACTACTCAAAAGTACCAAGTTAACCAATAAAGTTCAATAAATATTTACCTTTCAATTTTTTATTTGACAAATGAAAAATTGCATATATTTTTGGGGTACAATGTGATGTTTTAATATATGAGTACATTCTGTCCTCCGAAAGTTCATGTGTGAGACAATGCAGGAAGGTTTAAAGGATAAATGATGGATTGTGATAGTCTTAACCCAATCAGTGAATTAATCCCTGATGGGATTAATTGAAGTAGTAGGGTGTGGCTGAGGAGGTGGGAATTGGGGCTTGGCTATCAGGTATATATTTTGTATCTGGAGAGTGGAGACTCTCTCTCGGGGCTTCTTGATGATGTGAGTTGCTTTCCTCTGTCACATTCTTCTGCCATGATGTTCAGCTTCACGTTGAGCCTTGAAGAATGGAGCTGGCCTTCTATGGAGTAAGACCTGTGAAACCGTGAACCCCCAAATAAACTTCCTCTTCTACAATTGTGACAGTTGGGTCAATTAGTTGCAGCAGTGAAAAAGCTGACTAAAACATTCCTTCCTTCCCCTCTTTCCCACCTCCCTCCTTCCCTCCCTGTACTACTCCTTCCCTCCCTGTACTAGGGGATCTCGTGATCCCCTCCCCTCCTCTTCCTTCTTAGTCTCTTCACTTCATTCCAAGGACATGTTGCAGGCTCTTGCAAACTTCTCAACTTAAATATTGTTCACACAATCTACCATAAAGTTACAATAAAAAATGTATACAATTTAAAAAGTATTTAAAACAATGATTACAATTCTATAAATATAAGATTAAAAACATTTCATCTATTCAGTTTTATGGGGTGAAGATAGCCTGCAACACTGTCAGTACCTAATGTAGAAAATGTATTCCAATACAGAGCTTGGGTTTTAGAGGCTCATTCTCACATTATTGTTATAGTTCCTCCCAAGTGAGACCTATCATTGAAATGTTTATGTCACAAAATCCTTTCTAAAACAGAGTAACTGGAACTTCATTATATGTATAATAACAGTATCATTTAAAATTGAAGCTGTTCTTTTATAGTTTAGGGATAATTTTATTGAAATAATAACAATACTATTGTAGGAGAAAAGACCTCCTTATTAAAGATCTAGAGGCCAAACCTATTTTATATCCATATATATTCTATAAGGATCCCAAATTATATGTTCATATATTTATCTCTTTTGAAGAGTTTGGGACAATGTGGGATTGTTGCATCATGTACATCAACTTATAATTACATTGCTTACACATATATTAGGACATTAAGAGAATGCACATGGAGCTGGAGACGAAGAGATTTGGAACCTACATACAATTCTGCTATTTATTGACAATATCACCTTTGACAAAGTATTTAACATCCCTGTTGCTTTTTGATCTTAGCAACTAAGTCCTTTATAATATCCTTTAGACAAACTATGAGTGTAATTGTATGTTTGACTGTCAAATAATGTTTCTTGAACTGGAAACAATTAGACTATCTGGAATGGTGACAAGGTTTAAACAACAAAAGTTAAGAAATTTAATGTTGTACCAGTTCCAAGTTTCAAAGTCAAGCCTTCCCATGCTTTAATTCTCACCTTCTCTCTTAGAATCCTACAAGCCTGGACAAGCTAGCCTACACAAGGATGAAAACATGTGAAATTCAGGCAAACAATCTAAATTGAAGTTATTCCCTAAATCCTGTCCTCAGATGATTCACCAGCTAACAGTAGACATACCAATGAATAAAACTCCAAGTAGAAAAACCACCCAGTTCAACCTACAAAGTGGTCAACCTACAGCTCTATGAGCTAAAAAAAGAGTTAATTTAAGATTTTATATTTTCAATGAAGCAAAATACGACAATATACTAGTTAGACAAAAATGTGTAGTGTTAATTTGTGTGAAATTTTAAAGACTGTGTGAGGTTTTTTAATGACCTAAATAAATTCTGGCAATAATATGTATGAAAAAACACATAATTTAGATAATTATTAAATTTCATACACATATACAAGGATATAAAAAGAAATCCTTAGAAAAGTTGCCACAATGACTTGTGTATTTTGAATAATATGTGTCCCCTGATGTTCAGCCATTAAGGGGACATCCACCTGAGTGCACATAGTCAGTGACTTGATTCTAACCAGTAAAATATGAATGAGGAAAGATGTCATCCCTTTGATTTTGGTACATTTTATAATATGCTGTCTTTCTAGTTCTTGTGATTCTAATTCTCTACTTGTCTTTGAATAATAATCAAATCATCCTGAAGGGCCCATGTGACCAAAAGTGGAAGTGTATTCTAGCTAATGGCTACCAAGAAGCTTGGGTCCTCAAGTTATACCCAGTTAAGGTAAACCCTGTCAAAATTCCAAGTTCACTTGGAGGCAGATTATTCCCCAGTCATTAAATAAAAATGCAATCATAGCTCAGAGTAAATTATAAGAAGAAAAAAATTAAGGTGATAATTTTTAAATAGAAGACTGGAATTAATAAATTTATAGATATTTGTATCCTTAAATGATGAAATATGTTAAAATAAAAAAAAACTTCAGAGGTACAATGTAGAGATAAGTATTATTTAAGGAAAAAAGTTGAGATGTGACTTTATAAGATCTTGCTTAAATTTCAGAAATAAATAAAAGTTAAAATAACCAGTTACATCAAGGGCCATTTGAAGAAATGAACAGTATTACTCATAGAGTATGTCCATTAAACTCCTGAGCATCTAGAAGCTTAAGGGCTTTGTCCTTCAGCCATCTCAACTAAAGGCCAAGTTATAAAGGACTTATCTCAAAAGATCTGTAAGTATCAATTGTTTTCTAATGCAACTGAAAAACACTGAAATCCTTAGGAGATTCACAAAGCATGAGAAAATTGTTTCAGCTAAGATATTTCCAACTGGAACTAAAAAGGACAAGGTGAGTACAGAATAAAAGGAGACTGCTGTGCCCCCATGATGCTGGCTAAAAACTACCCAATAAAATTATCCAGGTTTAAATACATTCTCCCTTCAATGAGAAAAGCAGGATGTCTCAAAATGCAGAAACAATGGCTCAGAGGTTGAAGTAAATAAAGAGCCACAGAGAATCAGACCTAGACCTTGAAACAACCCCACGAACACAAACGTTTGCTCAGGTAAATTTTAGAATGTCTATGGACCATTGACAGCTTTATAAACTTCTCTTTGAATGGTATCATCTATAATCTATCAGTGTTCAAGTATAAAGAAATGCTGTACACCTCTCACTTTACTTTTATTGTTTCAGACCCAGAAAATTTAATATGCTAATGAGTTTCTTATAGCTTTAAGAGGATAACATAAGGTGTAACATTATACATTCTATTAATTTAAATTAGAAACTGCCTGTCACTGGGCATTTCAGAAGAATATTTAAAACATGTTTATGGAGATTGAGAAGTTCCATGTTAGACTGTCTACAAGTTGAAGAATAGAGGCTGAAAGTGTGGTCCAATCCAAATTCCAAAGTCTAAAAAATCAGGGAAGCTAATGATTCAAATATGGTTCTGAGGATGAGAACCCAGGGGGTGCTCCACAGGTGCTAATACTAGGAGTTATGACATCTGAGGCAAGGGAAAAAGCGGCATCTCAGGACCAAAAGAGAGAAGGAGTTCACCTTTCCTCTGACTCTTTATTCTGTGCTTCACTAATGGTATGATGCCTACTCATATAACTCACATATAACTCACTACCTTACTTAGTCTACTGATTCAGATTCCAAATGGCAATGCAACTAGTTAGTACTATATGACAAATATACATCATGGCTCTCAAAAGTAAATTATGTAAATAACAATATAAAATTCAAAATATTTGATTATTTAAATACTAAACTTAAAATCTCTAATTTTTATATCAATTTGTTCTTGTTTAACATGCTATTTACAATATTATGACTAAAGGATGAAACTGTCATATTCCATAAATGTGTACAATTATTATGTGACAATGAATATAAATGTTTTAAAATAGCAATAGTTTAGTATATATACTCAAGAGAACATCCTCTATATGGAACATCATAGGGTGAAGAAAATTTCAACTCATCCCTATATACACTACCAACTTTTGGAAACCTTTTTTTATTAGAAGAAAATGATTTGTAATTAGATGTTATTTAAAATTGGAAGATCTTAATGGATGAAGAAACTGGAGGAAACCAAATTCTCCTAATATTAGAATAAAAATTTTAAGTTGTATGAAATATATACATCACTGTTAATTTAATATAAAATACAAGGCAGTTTTGAAAAGAAATAAAATATGTGAGAAAAGTATTTTATTTTAAAATGTAACTGCAGTTGCAGTTGCATCAAGAGGAAAAGTTTATTTTTCACTCCCATCTATATTCAAATATGCACTATTGTTTTCACTCCAGAGGACTTGGGGGACAATGAAACAGCATCATCACTTAGTCTTGTAAAAGGGAAGGATTCAGGTTGTTGCAAGTCCCAACCGCAGATATACCCACTTCCCACAGTGGAAGAAATGACAGTGTGAAGTTTAGGGCTGACTGTAGCTGATTAATCAATTAGGATTCTGTGAATCCAGAAAGGGAAAAGCAAATGTGCTCAGAAAAATACCATACCATTCAAAACAGCACTTGGCCTGCTCTGGGATCTTAGGATACTAAGTATTTGAAATTGCTTATCTTAAGGTTGTTTTGTCAAAACATTGTCACAAAATCATAAGTCCCATTGTTAATGCATCATTAGAAGGAAATAATGTATTCAGAATCAGGCTCAATGACCAGGAAACACCAAGCAATTTCTTTAAACAGGCAGCTAAATCCCCAGCACAGTTGTAACAGTTTTTCTCTTTCATCTCACATAGGAAGTAATTAGGGATACTATATGAGCATTTAAACTCAAAGTTTAACTTTGAGTGAAAAGCTCAAGTTGAGTTTACAAATAAGATGTATTGGTATGTGTTCACAAAAATGGATGCAGACTACATTGAAACTATATTCAGGAGTATCCTTCAAAGGGAATTACAGGGAAAAAAATCTTATCAATGAATACGGATGTCAATATTAAGCCTGGTCATGCACTTTCTTTGTAAATGGAAATAGCCTGAAGTGAGTTATGTTTGAACTAATGAGAATGGCAAATAGCCTGGTTAGCTAGTCATAATTTGGGAAGACAAAGATTTGATGATCAATTATATTATGGACCTGGGTGGGGGCATTTTGAGAGGTATATGGGATAGTCCAGGTGTCAGTCAGCATTTCATTCTTGGACTAGCCTACTGATAAAAATAACTTAGAGAAAGAAAGATTTATTTTGGTTCATGGTTTCAGAGGATTCAGTTCATGGTCAGCTGGTTCAAAGGTAAAACCACCATGGTAGAAGAGAATGACAGAGGAAATCTGCTTAGCACACAGAAGTCAGGGAACAGTTAGAGAGAAAGAGGCCAGGGAGAAGATAAACCTTTCCAGTTCACACCTGCAGTGACCTAGTTCCTCTAACTAGTCCCTATCTTCCAGCAGGTCATTCAGATATCAATACCTTAATCGACTGATGAGGTCAGAACCCTCATAATTGAGTCACTTCCCCAAAGCCACATTCCTGAACACATGAAACTTTGGTGAACATTCTAGATCAAACCATAACATTAAACTTGTGGCCCCCAAATGCTCATATCCATCTCACAATGCAAAATGAATTTAGTCCATCTCCATTAGTCCCTATAGTCTTAGTTTCAACATTCCTCAGAAGTCCTAGACAAAAGTCTCCTTTGAGGTTTGAGACAAACTCTTAGCTGTGATTGCCTGTGAAAATCAAAATCAATTTGTGTACCTTCGATATATACTGTCATAGAGTAAATATTCCATTTCAAAAAGAGAGGAAAGGGACATAGGAGGAAAGAATGAGACCAAGAAAGATTGAAACCCAGATGGGCAAATATTAAGTCCTACAGATCTAAGTCTGGCACCCCAGATATATGGTAATGAGATGTGGGCCCCAAAAGGCTTGTGTAGTTCTACCCCTATGGTCTTGAGAGTTGCAGCCCATGGGGCCTCTCTTATGATGGCACTGTTTATGGCCTGCCACTTTCCTTGGCAGATGTTCCCCATTCCTAGCATCTCTTAATTCCTGGTGTCTAAACTGCAGCCTTGGCATCACTCTCACAGCTGGATACGCTGCCCTCAAAGGGGCTACTCACAAGGATTCCAACCTTGCTACATATTACCTGGCCCTCAGATTTTTATTTCAAATCTTGGTAGAAGTCTCCATGACCCTTAACTCTAGCTACTTACTGTCTCTGTGTCCTGCACAGTGAGGAATCAGTCAACCAAACGGAGGTGAAAACCAGCTGAGAAATTAAATGTCTGAAATAATAAGAAATGAAAGACAAAAGACACAGAAAAATAGTTTCAAAAGCGGAGTCTAGTGGATGGAGTAGACCTGGTGAGTCTGATCCCTAACAAAGGAAAAAGCACACAAATTCTTTATTTAAAGGGAAGCACATCAAAGGGATTTATTATCAGGAAAGTTTCTTCAAGGTAAACAAAGTCAGCAGCAACAGACTAATTGGGGCTTATCTACTTGTGCAACATCTTCTTCTTGCTTAGACAGCAGGTGCCTAAGGCTGTTGAGCTCACCCATATTTCTTTCACCCTAGGGCAGCAGGCATCTGAATTCAAAGCTACTGAATCCATAAAAACCACATCGGGCACGGAATCTGCCTCACTAATAGTGACCACCTGCAAATGAGCATGTCTTTCAGCACCACTGTGCTGAGAGAAACAAAAGGACAGTCTAGCTGTCCAAGGATATGGAGTTCAAAGCAATCATTCAGTACTGCTCCTGACATTGCAGGTTCCTAAAGAAGATAAAACCTTTGCAGCTAAGAAAGACTCCAATTTAACTATAAGCTATGTAGGCTTTTGTGGCATTTGGACAATCCACCTTACTCCCGCCATAGCTTCCTTCCTATAGTTACCATCTACCTAATCCCTACCAAATTATTAACGCACTGATTGTGTTAAACCTGGCATAACTCATTTCACCTATAAACTTTCTTGAATCATCTCACAGGAATTCTGAGGGAGAAAACTAACATCTACACATAAAAGCCAGGAATTTAGCAAGGTAGGAGTTCTAGGGTTTGGCTATATCTGGTTAATGTGGAACTCTTCTAATGACTAGTCTTACATTGAGTTCTCTATTAGATTGGCTGAGACTTTAAAATTTTTATTATGCTTTTGTTCATACTGTGTTATTCCAAGATATTAACTTATACTAACTTGGAGGCATTTTATTAGAGCTCATTTATATTTATTTTAAGCTAAGGTTATTAACAAATGGCAGTGTTATTCCCCAGAGGACATCTGACAACATCTAGACACATGTTTGGAAGTAATAATTTCAGGGTGTGAGCAATGATGTTGAAATCTGGTGGGTAGAGGCCAGGGAGATTGCTAAATGTCTTCTAACACACAGGAATTATTTGGGTCAAAATATCAATAATGCCAAATTTTAGAAATCCTGCCTTAAAGATATAAGATACTTTTTATTTATCATCTACTAGTAGTTTAAAAATGCTTTATTGAAAAAGAGAAAAATATTTTAATTAGAGTGACTATTATTACTCATTAATAAAATAAGCTACTCAATCTATTTAAAACACGTAATAAACTACATCATCATACAGCAAAATATTAGAGAAGTGACAAAAATGAAAAAAAAATTAGTAGAATTCAAAATTCAAATAAAATGACTCCTGGAATTGTCCAAATATTATTTTTTGAATTTTGTATTAATGAAACATATTTTTAAGATTCAAATTTTTAAAAGACCTATCAGTTTATTCACTCTCCTTGCTGTATTGTTATCTAATAAAAGTAAAACTTTGCCTACATTTTTAAAGAACTAAAAATTAAGAATTTTATTCAATAAATAAATAATGAAATTGAAACTGATTCTAATAAAACATTCATCATAAATGTGACTAAAATTACATGCTAAATTCTTGAAATTTTAATTTCTAACACCTTTACTAATAATACTTAGATTAATTAGAATTTTGTTTTTTGAAATATAATTTATAATATTGATTTGACATTTAATATAAAACAATATTATAGAAAAAGTACTGTAAACATTAAAATAAATTAAGTATACTTAAAGATCATATCACCTTGAAATGGTTTACTCTGATTTACACTATGTATTTGCTTTACTTATTTGTTTTTATATTTTATATTTTATATTTATTTTATATTCATAGTCAACATCAACACTTTACAGAAGATAAATATATGAAAAAGTGTTCAACATCTCTAATAATTAGAGAAATGCAAATTAAAACAACTCTAAAATTTCATCTTACTCCAATTAGAATGGCTACTATCAAGAACTCAAACAATAATAGATGTTGGTGCGGTTGTGGGGAAAAAGACACACTTTCACATTGCTG
Source organism: Glaucomys volans (assembly GCA_020662805.1). Classification (NCBI taxonomy): domain Eukaryota; kingdom Metazoa; phylum Chordata; class Mammalia; order Rodentia; family Sciuridae; genus Glaucomys; species Glaucomys volans. The sequence goes on along the minus strand of JAJEJO010050685.1, from coordinate 97,507 downwards.
GTGGAGTTGCAAATTGGTACAGCCACTCTGGAAAGCAGTGTGTAGATTCCTCAGAAAACTTAGAATGGACCCACTTTTTGACCTAGTTATCACACTCCTTGGTTTATACCTGAAGGATTTAAAATTAGCATACTACAGTAACAGAGCCACATCAATGTTTATAGCAGCTCAATTCACAATTGCCAGATTGTGGAACCAACCTAGATGCCCTTCAACAGATGAATGGATAAAAAAACTGTGGTATATATGCACAATGGAATATTATTCAGACATAAAGAAGAATAAGATTATGGCATTTGAAGATAAATGGATGGAATTGGAGATTATCATGCTAAGTGAAATAAGCCAAACCCCAAAAACCAAAGGCTGAATGTTTTCCCTGATAAGTGAATGATGATATATAATCAGGTTGTGGGGTTGGGGGGGGGAAAGAAGAATGGAGGAACTTTAAATTAAGTAGAGGGAAATGAAAAGGAGGAGGGGGCAGGGGTATGAAAAATGGCCGAATGAGACAGACATCATTACCCTATATACATATATGATTACATGAATGATATGGATCTACATCATGCACAACCATAGAAATGAAAAGTTGTACCCCATTTGTGTACAATGAATCAAAATGCAGTCTATAAAAATAAAAAAGCTAAGAATCAATAGATTTCTTCATCAATATTAATTTTTCTGAAGTAGTTTCTTATATTTTCATGTACAGTTGTTCTACCAGTAAACAAAAGGTAGAAATTAACATTCTCAAATTGTCACAGAATTATATCACTACAAAGATTTTTAGAAATATTAAGTTCTATACTAATCTTTGAAATCTAGAAAGTAAGGTATAAAATTCACATCAGTTATCTGTCAGCATCATCAACATTGTCTAAGTATATCCTCAAATAAATACAATAAACTGCAAGGTCGAATGAACAACAAAAAGAATGAGGAGATTAAGGAATTCCCAATTATCCTGACACTGTAACTGAAAACCCTAGGATGAAACCTGTGCCATGTGGTTAGTTAAAATGATTTCTGATTTCATCAGTATTCGGACTAACTGTGTTGTTATCTGGAAGAATCAGGAGTTGGAAGGTAACAGAAATTGTTTATGCTTTTAACTGTCTAGATAATCTCCTTGGACATTTTCAGTGGTCATTTCTAATTAGAGAATTCATTAATGAAATGGAACGCTGAAAAATCTACAAATAATGCACTTTAATTTTTTCAAAATTCAGTAATTCAATTAGAAAGAAGTAAGATACATTGATTTTGTAGCAACAATTTACATAAAATGCAGGGTAGCTTTCAGCAATAGAGACAATGAATCACTATAGTTCCCAGCTGATTATTCAAATAATGTGAAGTAGCATAGAGTGGGATAATTAGTAATGGTGGCTTAAAATAACACTTTTCTAGATTCACACTGAATATAGTAACACTGAAGTAAAACTGAAAACTCCATTTTAAAAAAAAGTAAATATGCAATAGTATTTTATAATTTTAAATAAATAATTTATGAGATTCATTTAGAAGAAAAACGAATTACTTATGTCATACACTATTTTGCAAAAGGATATCTAAATTAGGTTATTATATTTTTTCTATATGTTCCTGGAAATATCTCAGACTGAACACTCCTCTTATCTAATTAGGTTCCAGAGCTAGATCATATATCACAATATTCAAAAGTAATTATAAAACAAACATGTCTAAAGTAAAGGTGAAAACATCATGAATGTAAGCAAGGAACTTATTATAATTTGAATGGAATATTTACCTTGTTTCATACCCTATTTTTTTAATGCTCATTTTTGAAGTATTTATAAATGTAGCTTGTAACACTACATTCATTTTAATCATTCTAAAATCTCATGTTTTCTTGCATAAAGGCAAAAAAGAATTTTCTTATACAAATACCTCATGAGAGAAACAAATCCCTATTTCTTATCCTCCACAAAACTCAACTCAAAATGGATCAAGGACCTAGGCATTAGACCAGAGACCCTACACTTATGAGAAGAAAAAGTAGGCCCATTCCCCAACATGTCAACTTAGGAACCAATTTTTCTCAACCAGACTTCTAAAGCACAAGAAGTAAAATCAAATATCAATAAATGGAATGGTATCAAACTGAAAAGCTTCTTCACATCAAAGAAAACAATCAAGTGTGTGAACACAGATCCTATAGAATGAGGGAAAACCTTCACCACCAGTACCTCAGATAAGGCATTCATTTCCAGGACATACAAAGAAGTCAAAAAACTTAACAACAGAAAAAGAAAATAACTCAATCAATAAATAGGCAAAGGAACTGAACATATACTTCACAGAAAAAGAAATACAAATGGTCAAAAAATATATGAAAAAATTTTCAACATCTCTAGCAATTAGAGAAGTACAAATTCAAATTACACTGAGATTCTATCTCACTCTAGATAAAATGGCAATTATCAAGAATACAAGTAACAATAAATGTTGATGAGGATGTGGGGAGAAAGGTACTCTCATACATTGTTTGTGGGACTGCAAATTGGTACAGCCACTGTGGAAAGCAGTATGGAGATTCCTTAGAAAACTTGTAATGGAACCACCATTTGATCTAGTTACCCAACTCCTTGGTCTATACCCGAAGGACTTAAAAACAGTGACAGAGCCACATCAATGATTATAACAGTTCAACTCAGAAGAGCCTAGCTATGGAAATAACCTAGGTGTCCTTCAATGGACGAATGAATAAAGAAAATGTGGCATATATGTACATTGCAGTATTTTTCAGCCATAAAGAAAAATGAAATATTGGCATTTGCCAGTAGATGGAATGAACTGGAGAATATCATGGTTAGTGAAATAAGCCAATCCCCCAAAACCAAAGGCTGAATGTTTTCTCTGATTTGTGGATGCCAACCCCAAACAATGGAGGTTGGAGAGGGGAATAATAGAAATCCATTTGATTAGACAAAGGGAAATGAAGGGAAAGGAGCAGGGAGAGTACTGGGAAAGACAGTAAAAATTAATTGTACATAATTTCCTAGCCTTGTATTTGAATATACAACCAGGGTAACTTCCCATCATGTACAACCATAAGAGTGGGATCTTAAATAGAAGTTATACTCTATGTATGGATAATTTGCCAATATTTATTCTACTGTCAGATATAACTTAAAAGAACAAATAAAAAAGTAATAAAAAAGAAAATATAATTGATCTCTATTCCTTTTTTGAAAATTGTATGCCTGGTATCTGCATACATTACACTTTTAACAGGAAAACTTAACATTGCCTTTCAAATACAGAGCCTTTGTGTCACTAGAAAATATGGCAATTTGGATTCTCAAGCTTTATATCAATTGATAAATATCCATATTCTTCCATGCTTATTATATTTTAGACATAGAATACAACCAAAAATGTTCCACAAAAAGCTCATGTGTTGAAATGCAGCAAGGTTCAGAGGTGGGTCTTTTAGAAAATAATTAGATTTTGAGGGATATAACTTCATCAATGGATTAGTCCATTTGATGGATTAATAATTTAAAGAAACTGTATGGTAACTGCAGGCAGATGGGCATTTCTGGGGAAAATATGACACTGGGGCCATGATCTAGGGTACTGTATCTTATGCCTAGCCCCTCTCCCTCTGCTTTCTAGCTGCCATGATCTGAGCAGTTTTCCTCTACCATTCCCTTCCACCATGATGTTTCTGCCTTGGTGTAAGCTGACCATGGGTTAAATCCTGAATCTATGAGTCAAATGAATCTTTCCTCTTCCAAGTTGTTCTTATCAGGTACTTTGGTCACAGTCACACAAAGATGATTAACACAATGCTATTCTCAAAAGTTTGATTATTTCTAATTTCTTCAAGGGAACAAAGTATATCCTTTACTTTGTCAAAATCAAATCTGAATATTCTATTTTCTAATCAATCATCTCAATATCTAGTTGGTTAAGGCATTACAGTAACAAATTATTATTATTAGGATAAATAGTTCACCTATTAAAAACTTTAAAGGATATGAACTGATATCTCTTCTTGTCTTTTAAATATTAAATTTTTAAAATATTATACCTAAATTTGGTTAAAAGTCAGTATCAAGACAAGATTCAATTGATTCACATGCATATAGTATAGTATATACTCATATGAAAGTTTTCCTTGAAAATAAATCTGTCATAATTTTAAATGAGTTTTCATAAATATTATGTCAGTAAGTTTTGCCCTTAATACTATAAATATTAAATATAAGAATTGCTTTTCTTATTTGATCACCTATCTCTTTCCTATCAACTAACACAGAACTGGCACAGAGCAAGGAATCAGAAAATATGTTAGTTGTATGTATTTGAGTAGCTCAAATTTATCAACTCATATTCCTAAAGAGCAAATTTTTTAGTGTTTCTACAAGGCCTACCTGGGACTAATACAAGTAAACTCTTGATTTAAGAAGATAGTATTTAAGATGCCAAAGTCTGTTCCAGTAAGTGAAAAGGGTCAATTTTTCGTTGTGGTATCTGTCATTATTGTAAACTATTTTAAATTTGTTGCATTTCATTGATATTTAAAAATAATCATTATGCAAAGTTCTCAAAGCACTTCTATACAACATGGTTTTCACTTATCTCTAATTTTTTATTGTCCTTTTCTATCTATTGACACTCATACATTTTTTTTCTCAACAGATATGAACTGAATAAGTACTTTGTGTGAAATCTGTGGTACTGCCTTATCAGTGAGGAAAACAGACAAAAAGATACCTATTCTTGAACAGATGAAATTTTAGTAGGGAGAAGATAAATAATTTTAAAAACACACAAGAAAAATTATACATCTTGTATTTAAGATGCTAAAAAGTAAAAAATGCAGTAAAAAAGGGAGAACAAGTTAGAAGGGGACAGAGGACTGTTATCTTTAAATCCATTAGAAAGCAAAATAATTAAATCGTGGTAAACATGAGTACATAGTCAACACCACAGGTCAGAAATAACAGACATTGATGCAAAAAGTTTGTAAAATACTCCCCTACCCATGAGTGCCTTCCAGTTAAAATTTTTTTTTCACTTTTTAAAAATTTTATTTCTAATTAACATTAGAAATAATATGTATTATTAGAAATAATATGTATTAATCTTACATATTAATGAAGGTCAATGTGATATTTCAATACAGGAAAACAATAAGCACTGATTCAATCCTGTCTTCCTTTATCCAACTCTCCCTTCCTACCACTCAGTCTTTGGTACTCACTACATGCAGGACACCATAACAAAATAAAAAATAAAACTTCCACATATGAGAGAAAACAGGTAATACTAGCGTTTGTGAAATGCCATGACTGCAATTTGGCTTCTAATGGCCTTTAATCCTCATCAAGAATGAAGAACTGTAAGGGAGGAGCAGCCAGCATACAGCTCTGCAGCACTCTCAACCTCTTGTCCCTTGGAAAGACTGTGAAATGCTTTGAACATGGGCAAAGGGGATATTTCACTTTCCAGCCATAAGCGAGCAAAACAATTTCTCTTTGGGAAATTACTCCTATAATACCTATAATATAATAAGATCTAGTTCTTATAGGATATGACTTTCAAGAAAATCATCTTGTTTTTATCAAGGACAGATTTTATACAACAGATGGGCCTTTCCACCTGCAGAATCTAGTACCCATGATTGCTTGACCACCAGGTGAAAATAACTGATAACAACCATAACAACATCTAAAAGTCTAATGTGAATGTTATTTACAGGTCATCTTGCCAGGGTTAAATTTTCAGTTTTAACATCTTCCTCAGTGGCACAACCTTTTTGTTGTCTAAAGTCAATGACTCTTATTATGAGAAAAACTAGAAGACACTATGAAAGAGATCAAATTAAGGTTTTCGTTACTTGATTTTACCCTGTATCATTTTAATGCTCTGTTTATGATATGCAGAATGTATCAGGACATACATAATCCATACTGAAAAATCACAGAAATCCAAAACTAGATTGGTAGTAAAAATAGTGAGCTAGGCATGGTGGCGCACGCCTGTGCTCCCAGCGGCTCAGGAGGCTGAGACAGGAGGATTGCGAGTTCAAAGC
>JAJEJO010050685.1:24795-91337 GCA_020662805.1 Glaucomys volans | reverse complement strand
TTTTCTATGAACAGTGCTAAAATGAATGTTCTTTCACAGATTTGCTGCATTAAATGTGAGTTTCCCCCTAATGTACTTAGGAATAGAATTACCCCTCATAGAAAGACAAGATGTTCAGTTTTAAAATTCATGTCAAATTATTTACTGAATAATTTGTGCCAATATTTAAAACCACAATCATGTGTAAGTATTGTCATTATTGCATGTTTTCTCTCCTACTTGGACATTTTGATAACAATGATTAAAAGTAGACAAAGAGCATGTGTACATACAACAGAGTGCTATTCAGCCTTAAAAAGAAGGATTGTGCACAACATCTTACATGTAAGATGTAAATATATACATTGAGTCCATTGCACTAAGCAAAAGATTTATCTCAAATATATACCATAATATGTATAAAACAGTCAAATTCATAGACTCAAAATGTGGAATGGGTGGTTACCAGGTCTGGGTGGTAGGGAGAAATGGGCAGTTACTCATCAACAGGCATCAAGTTTCAGTTAAGCAAGATGAATAAGTTCTAGAGATCTGCTGTGCAACTCTGTTCTTTTAGTTAACAATATGTTCACACTTTAAAATATTTTCTACTTTAAAAATTCTCAAAGGTAGATCTTTTGTTAAGTGCTCTTAACACTAGCAAGAGAAAAAAGGGAACAAAAAGAGAATGTCCTTAAGATTCTTCCAATTATTATCTAATTCATTGGACCTAATGTGAAGAAAAAAATAAAAATGAAATTAAAACACACACTGTAAAGATATAAGACAACTTTGGAGGCATAGCTCAGTATACAGCACATGTGTGAGGTCCTGGGTTCAATACCTGGTAGCTTCCCTACCTGCCAAACAAGAAACCAGAGAGAACAATGCAAAAGTTAAGAATAAAGTAAGTTAAAGCCAAATAATAAAATATTAAAACTAGTAAGATTTAAACAAGGTAGTTTTATTCAAAATGCAGAGGAAAAATGACAAAAAGTTCTCTACAATGCTAGTAAGTAGGAAATATCATAAAATTAAGATTTTTCAATGTCAGCAATAAAATTTTAAGCTAAAAATCAATTCTTTCCAAAAAATTCACACTAAGTAATAGAAGAAAAATTAAAACTTTAAAGAACAAAATGTGACTATCTAAATATTCCAAGGTCTTAGATAGGAGGACAGGATTCTAAAAGCAGCAATTCACTACAAATTTTAAGTACAACCTATAAAAATTTTTTTTTTTGATAGTAGGGATTGAACCTGAAGGCACTTGAGCACTGAGACACATCCCCAGTCCTTTCTGTTTTTGTATTTTGAGACAGGGTCTCATTAAGTTGCTTAGGGCCTTGCTAAATTGCTGAGGCTGGCTTTGAAGTTTTGATCCTGCTGCCCCAGCCTTCTGTGTTGCTGGGATTACAGGAGTGCACCACTGTGTCAAGTTCAATTTATAAAAATTTTACTTGAAATTTTGAGAAACTTATGTCAATTATTCTAAAATTTATATGAAGAAGAGATGCCATCTACAGGTAAGAAGTAGGAAAGATTAGGTGGGGTAAGAGGGATTCCCTTCCCTTTATTAAGATATACTCCAAAACCACATTCATAAACCATGAAGTCCTGGATCAAAAACAGAGGGGGTAAAAAACTCTTTATAATTAAATTGAACACATCTGAATCAAAAATGCATTCAATACAACTTCCCTACTGAATATCAGAAAACTTACATTAACCTGTTTTGGGGCACACACTTTCATCACAATGCCTACTTTAAGATAAATCATTGACTATCTAATGCAATCTATTGAATATCTGTGTCAACTAAACATTGACCACACAGCACATGGGAGAGTATAGGTTGTTTATCCTTCTGATCCAATGCCTGACTGGGAACTGTGCCTTGCTATCCTTGCCCAGCATAGCATCTTACTGTGTATTGCTAGCTAAGCAATAAATTCAAACTTTGACATAGATTAAAATTCAAACTTTGACATAATTTCTACTGAGTACATTTCACTTTCACTATCAAGGCACTAAAAAGTTGTAAGTAGACTAGTCATAAATTGGGCCCTTTCTGCATCTCTATTCTAAGTTACATACATTAATTTCTCCTACAATAACTATATTTCATTTTAGTCCAAAGTTATCCATTAATTTAATTTTATAGTGATAATTCTTTCCAAATGCTTTCTTTAGATCTCCCAGATAAGTTAACATAACTACTGTTTTTCTCTTTCTTTTTGATATATCTGATATAATGATTTAGTTACATTATAAACAAATTGAGTAAATGGAAAATATGTATGTTTATACATATCTGCATGTGTGTGTTCATGTGTTGAATAAAATTTATGTGTCTCAATTTCACTCCTACCAGTAGCACTGAGAAAAATACAAAACAAAATCAATGTATCTAACCAGTTGCATTTGAAAAACATGCTATAATGATAAAGTGTTAATGTAAGAAAAGCTCCTATAATTCTCTCAGTAAAAAAATTTAAAATAAATTGAATATCTCTTTTCATTCTTCTTTCTTTAAGAGGGTTGGACACTGTACACAAGTTTTACTCTTAGATTCTCATTTCTCTACCTTTCTCCCTATGATATCCAGAAACCACTTTACCATCATGAATAGAATCATCTCTATCTGTATTCTACAGATTCTCATTATTTCTATACATTTTTTTCTGCTTATCTTTGGAGAACATCTGAAAGCTAAAAAGGCAACAAATGGCCTAAGAAGAGGCAGCATAAGTTAATGGGCATTTCAAATATTTTGACTTTTCCTATTTAATGAATAGTCATGTTCTCTAGTTTCTTTGAAATGTAAAGGACTTGTTATCTGAGAATTCCCTCTCTTTAGTGGGATAAAAATAGGCATTTCTTTTTAACTTACTCATTTCCTTTTCATTGGCTATGGAATTTTTGTCCCATTTCTTACTTTAGCCTATTTAATAGGAGCACTTTTCAGACACCAGTTTTACCCCCAGTATTTGCTTCTCTTTATCTGTTTAACAGAAAAACAAAAAAGTTTTTCTCAGAACATTTCACTGAGCACTGGTGATATTTTTCCATTTTGTTCAATATCATTTGCTCTTTTATTCTAGTGACAAGGAATGATTGGCCACAATAGTGGACTTGGGTCTGTTTTCCTTTTTCTTTGTAACCCTGCACAAGCTGTGAATTATTTCTGTTTCATCCAAGGCATAGCTGAAGTAATAGAATATTTTTTCAGATTTTGGATTACCTCTCCATTGGAGGATGATTGGACAAAAGAGATTGCATGGGGCAGCCTGGAGTTATGCTGATTTTCCATTCTTTACCCATAAGTATGCTTTCAATTAATACAGCTGACTTTAAAAAAATCATTATTTCAATTTTTCTCTTCCTTTTAGAGAAAAATTCTTATTTCTAGCAATTTACCAGGGATGAAACCTTTTCATCTGGACAAAAATAAAATTTCGACCCTTATATTCCAAAACTCTGACCTCTTAAGGTTTTTGTTACCAAAGAGGTTTGATTGGGATGTGATTGTGGATTCCAAAGTTTCATTTAATTCAAATAATTTATTTGACTTGTACATAGTGCTTCTTACTTTTGTTATTTGAAATTTCAATCTTTATTTCAGAATTGCAGGCATATTGTTTGCTACACATTGTGTAGTAGAGAATGGGAAAAGTGAAGTGTTCAAGACTGAATATTTAGTGAGATATTAGTGTGAAGATCCCAAGCATTTGGCAGATAGAGTTAACAATGTTAAATCAGAATGTCTAATTCTAAATACTAGCATAGGAAATTATTAAATCCAAAATATTTTAAACTTACATATGTTCTTAAAAGAAAGAAAAATTATGAAAAGCCACACACACACACACATACACTCACACACACACACACACACACACACACACAAAGCCCATGAAAAATCTGTGTGTGAAGCACAAGTCAGAATGTGGTGACGAAAAAGATAATGGATGCGATAATGATTGAGGTTTCACATCAATTAGATAAAGTGATGAAGGTTGAAGTCAGGAGCTATCACTCAGCTCAAAGGAGACAGATAAGATAGTCCTAACCATTATTTTAAAAGTTGAACTAAATTATTGTGCACTATTGTCACCCCAATCTGTTGTAAAACCCAAGAACATATAACTATGCCTTGGTACCATTATCCAGTTTCCCTCTGTGCTCTCCCCTAATCTCTCACAGTCTCTGGTAGTCACAGTTCTACATTAAGGTTAACTTTGTAAGTTTCCACTTATGAGAGAAAACAGGTAATACAATTATTACATGATTGTTAAAAATTTGAAAAATATTTTAAGAAGATGAAAATGTTAATTATCCTGGTGTGATTAATATCATTGTACCCATGATTTTTAAAATGAACTAGGAATAACCTAACCCACTCAAAGAAGGGCAGCAAGTTGTGCCATTCACCTGAAGTCAAGAGTGAGATCAAAAAACAATTATACAGAATATCTCATTTATAATCTAATATGCATGGAAATGGAACTCAAGCTTAGGGAACCTAAGACAATAAATTCAAATTAGTTATAAGTAAAATCCCAGGGACCCTGAGTAAAAAATAAATAAATAAATCTTAGACCTATGGAACAAGGAACTCCAGAAGGGAAAAATTCATTGTGCATAAAGTACAATGAAGCATAATGTAATGAAGGAGTGTTAGCCTACTGAATGAGTAGGAGAAACAATGACCAATGACAAATTTCTATAAGCATCATGCAAAAAAGTTCAAGAAAATTTTATTAATAGTTAACACCAAAAAAGAAAAAAAATAACAATTAATAAACTGGGAAAAAGTAAAGAGATATTTCTCAAAAGAAGAAATATAAATGTCCAATAAATGTATGAAAAAATGTTTAACATTTCTAGCAATCAAGGAAATGCAAATCAAAACTATATTGAGATGTCATCTCACTCCAGTCAAAATGCAAACATCAAATAGAAGCAAATATTGGCAAGGATGTAAGGAAAAAAGGTATACTCATACATTATTGGCGAGACTGCAAATTAGTATAAACACTCTGGAAAGCAGTATGGAGATTCCTTAAAAATAAAAAACTAAGAATGGAACCACCATATGACTCAACTATCCCACTCCTTGGTACATGTCCAAAAGATAAAAAATGTGCATACTATAGGAATATAGTCACATCAATTTTTATAGCAGTGCAATTCTCACAAGCTAAGTTAAGGAACCAGCCCAGGTGCCCATCAACAGACAAATAGATAAAAAGAATGTTGTACATATACACAAAGTAGTTTTACACAGCCATAAAGAAGAATGAAATTTTGACATTTGATGGCAAATTGATGGAACTGGAGCACATCATGCTGACTGGAATAAGCAAGACCTAGAAAGTCAAGAGTTGAATGTTTTCTCTCAAATGTGGAAGCTAGACTAAAATAATAAAGAAAAAACATTTAAAAAGAAAAATAAAAAAGGGTGGGGGGTGAATCCCATGAAAATAGAAGAGAGATAAGTGGAATAACAGGAAAAGGACTGAGCAGGAGAGAGGAGAGATGGAAAAAGGTAAAATCTGATCAAACTTTCTTATATATATACCACAATGAATTTCAACTTTGTATATGTCCATAATGCCCTAATTTAAAAAAGTTAAATAAAAGGAAGATCAGTAGTGTAGAGAAAGGACAATAGAATGGCGGAAACAGAATGAGGGATGCAGGAGATGAGAGAAAGGGAAGTACTGGGGACTGAATTGGAGCAAATTATATTTCACACATGTATAATTATGTCAAAATGAACCCCAACACTATATCTACAATGAACTAAAAAAAATGACCACAAAAATAATTAAAGAAAGAAAGACTAGAAACCAGTACAGTCATCACTAAAGATTGTCATAGGTGCTGGGAATGTAGAGTACTCGTACCCTGAGCAAGACCCTCAGTTCAGTCCTCAACAATGTGAAAATTAAGTTCAGCTTGTTAAAAAATAAAATAAAAAAGTAAATAAAATAAAGAGGAGAAAATATTGAAAGATAAGAAAGAGAGGTTAAAATTCAAATTAAGTTGATTAAAGTTAAATAAGCAAAAGTTCTATTTCCACATGCTTCTTTTTACTTCCTGGACAGACTAAGCTTGTTGGTTTGTTTGTTTTCCTTTAAAAGCAGAAATAACAATTAAAGCAACTTCTACATAAGTCCCATAGAAGGCTCAATGGTACATGTTTTGGGGGTCACATTTTTCTTTTCTCTGACACTAATCCATGATTGTTCACAACATTAGATATCACATAACTCATCATCTTCTCACAATTTTACAGAAAATAAAACAAAAGTTGTGATCCAGCACTGAAACATTTATTGAGCATTTGCCATATACCTAAGGAATGATATCAGTGTTAGGGAATGAAAAAGTAGAATATTTAGTTTGATCTTCAGACATTGCAGTCTCTGCGCCTCCACAATGAATGAGCCTAGTTAAAGCATTCCTCTACCTCTAAAGCAACATATATACTAGCCAATTTTCAAGTTCAGTCACAGACTGTCAGCACAGAAAGACCAGACAGGACACAAACCTTACAAATCATCTCCACTGTTTACTCAGAAACAAAGTTTCACATTGGAACAGGGGATGCAGGATGAAATGGCACCAGTGGACCCACTTTCCTGGTGGAAAATGAACCCTGAACAAAGAAAGGAACTGGGTTTATATAAGTTTTTTTGAGGGGTGGTCTATTGAGCATATCAGTTTTCTTAGACACTCAGGAATTTGAACTTTTGAGGGGGGGTTCTGTGGGCAGTGTCTGGAGAGGATTTACTTTGAAGGAGATTAATGCCTCCTAGATACTGTTTCTTTAAGGTTGATAAGACATTCCTTCCCATCTGTAACCAGCACCTGGAAAACATTTGTCTTGGGAGACGAAGGCTGTTAAAGCATGGCCTTCTTTTTCACTCCCTTTTCTCAGACCATGTTATCTTGGGGATTTTTTTCATTCTCCATATCTATTATTATCAGTCAATCTTGTCATCAGATTTCTAAAGTGATATATCTTTGCCAAGTTACAGATCATGATAGATATGATTGATATTATTTGTTTTTTTCCAGAAGGAAGCATATTGCCCAGGAAGAATATTGAAGGCATGTTTCCTGCACATTACACAATTGCTTATTAGTCCTACTGTCTTCTATGTCTTTTCCATAAAATCTGGATAGAAATTTGAAGCTATAATAAGACTTTTGTATTTATAGAGAACAAAATATCATTACCTTTTTATTAAAATATTAAAATATGATAGTTTAAAGAAAATGCCCAAGTCATACACCCTGAATGGTAGTTAGAGCTTCCATGTGCATTAATTGAACATATTAACTTAGACCTTTAATCTTAATTTCCAACCAGACTTAGATGTCTTGTTGCTAAGGTACTATAGCTTGAGAAGTATCTCAGACCATGTAATTCCTCTGATTTATGATCTTTTCCTAGTTTTAAAGTGGTTAAATTTTCTTTTATTTTGTTTTTTTCTTTAATTTGGGTTAAACAAGGGAATATTATAAATAATATTTATGATAAAGGACTAAATATAAGGTAGATAAATGATATATGTTACCCTATGGTAGAGGATAGAATCCAAGGAGGGAAATCTTGAATGCATTCAGATTCCATTGCCAAAGACTTTTTGGCTCAGGCCACCAATAGAAAACAGAGAAGATTGCTCATTTACCCAGTACTGAAAACTAATAGTCCACAAATTGTAGTGGACAATTTGACATTCATACAGAAGTCCTCAGAGAGACAGTTCTCTAATCAAAGAGTACTGGAATCAGGCTTCTGATCCCACCTGAATAGATCCAAACACCATCCTCACCGTCTGAATCTATCATTGTTATCATTAATGGAAAGCAACTACAATCATAGGCTGGGCACAAAGTAAAGAACTTTATGATTCTGATATACAAGATATCAGTTCATGATAGACTTGTGATCCCTGCCAAAGTATGATTTTCTTTGTCTCATGATAGCAAAAGATCTTGTTGCATGAGACTTTGAGACATTCTTTTCTTGGAAGATTGACTATATTTGTGAAACTTGAATTACTCTCAGAATTACCAATCCTTTCACATCTATGATGGCAATCTTTCAGTTTTAAGTGGTGCTATTCCAAAATTATCAGCTAATATTTGCCACACAATTGTGACCCATGAAATTAATCTGTTATATTTTTTGCTTTGCAGACCATCTTGCATGATATGTCTTTTGTGATGAATATTGCACTGAAATAGGCCAATATTTAATATTTTTGTAAAAACTGAACTCTGGAATGAATTCTTCAAAAATAACTTAAATGGTTTTTAACTCAACCTCCTTCATCCTTTCTTATCCACATAACTTAGTAAAGCAATTTGATTAATGACAGTTGCTATATTCAGAATGGGGGTAACTTCTTTTGCCCACTTATTTGCTAATGATTAGAATGCAGATGTGTGACAATATTACAATTTAAAGTTTTCCCATGGTTATTCTTGATCATTATTATTTATTCTGATTAATACACTCTCCAGATAGTTGTCTAGCAAAAAGAGGTCATCAGGGTATTCAAGCTTAATTCTGTTAAAACACTTGGACTCTCTTTTTCAATTAACATGATCATGTATCATAAAGAAAACATCCACATAGTGAGACTGTTACTTTCTGAGTCACAACTGTCCAGGTAGGCCAAGACATTTTTAAAATGTCCTCTCCCACTTCCAGAGGCAAAGTGCGCATAAAAGAGGGAAATGACTAGAGAAAACATAAAGTTATAGCTGCAAGAATGAAATGCAGTGATTTGGTGGCCTTGTAGAGAGATCAATAACTCCAACTCCAGAAGTGGAAATCTTAACCCACAGAAGGGTCATGGAATGGAAAAAGAAGTTACTCTTGCCATCTGGATTCAGCATTGGAATGTGAAAGAATGAACAATCTGTCTGGGTCAAGCAGTTGTAGTGACTTACAATCTGACCTGCTAGGTTAGTGATTCTTATCTATAAGATATGAAAGCAAAAAGAGTCATGTGGACATGTCCACTTTCATTCTGTTGTTTCTGACATCATCAATGGCAGCTCTCAAATATGAATTCCCTTTAAGAACATACAACCACAATGACTGGAGCAAATATGTTCGATTCTGACCAAAATAAATGCATATGCTTCTTTTGATGCCTGAACAGGCTGGACAAATGCTTTGTTCAGAAAGTAAAGATACTCAGCAACCTGTCCAAAAGGCTTAAACAAACACATGTAATGGTGTTGCAAAGAAAATTGAACAACACCTACTGAACTGGAGTGATCTGTATTACTTTATTTGTTGCATTTACAAGTGACTAAGACATGGACTGTATTCTCTATTAGGTGTAGAATTGCATTTTGTTCTGTCCATTGCCTTATCTAATTATTGGCAAAGTCACCAAATATAAGTAGGTCTTTTTAAACTCTCTTGTTAGATCATAATGGATAATAGACTAGCCTTAGCCTCTATTTTGGCTGTGTAAAATCAAACCTACTGGCCTCCACTGGGACTTATTCAGAATTTCCTGAGTCTCAGCCCCTGGGGACATGATTGAGGTTAATACTGCAAATTGACCTTATTCTGCTACTTGAAGTCCTACAGATAGTATTCTTAATTAAATGCTGTATAAGGAAAATTGAATGGATTTATTCTTAGTCTCTGTCAGTCAAAGTGGCTGGCAGAGCAGTATACTCATTTAAAAATTCACTAGAAGCTTAGGAAATTCCTGGTTCAGAGGAAGAAAGAGAAAAGGAATAAAAACTGTTAATAATATAAAGCAAAATTTAATATATCGTCATTTCTCTACATTTAATGAATTACTGCAGGTTCTATTATTTTGTTAAATGTTATGTTCTTAATGAAACAATAATAAAACACAGGTACATATATATAAACATATAGGAGATAAAGTGAGAGAACATAAATACGTCCATGTTTGGTACAAAGCCCTTCTTTTGCAAAATTCTGATGCACTTCTTAAAGTTTTCATCTATTATTGTTCAAATGTTGTTTAGAACATTTTATAAGAAAAAAGCAATCAATAGATAATCTATGTTTAAGTCAAGGTCTGACTATAACTTTTCCAAATATTAAAGTCATATATATCTTTATAAAACTAAAAATATTTTGGAAGAATTTTGTCACAATTTCTTGAAATAGTGTAAAGTATTTTGAATTAGAGATACCATACAAGATTTTTTCTTCTTGAAAAAAAATCTTCATGAAATAATCATATCATTATCTGTTTCAAAATTTGCCCAGAGATTTAATTAAAGGACTGATTTCACACTACGGGAGCTCCTTTTAAAGAATATGATCTACATTTTAATACAGCTAAATTACAAATTGTATGTAAATTTTAGAATTTATTTTACTTTCTACAACATGCCTTAAAATTGAGAATTGTGTATAACGTATGAAATAAATTTCCTAACATTTAAAATGACATTTAGTTTGAAGTTGTCTCTTCACATGCATATGCATAAATGTAAATATGTATGTAATTACATTTATAATTCTGGTTTTGCATAAGAATGTAAAATCTTGTTGAACTGAATAAATTTGCTTTTCTGTGAGCATTTTACATTTAAAATCCATGATAAATCTAAGAAAAAAATACTACTTTCTATAGTTTTCTATACAATTTGTTTATTAACTTGCTATGAGTGTAATCTTCCTCTATATAATATTTTTCCAGTCAAGATATGTGTGTGTGTATATATGTGTAAGAATGTTATGACACTTGAACTTCACACACACACATGCTTCCACACCAATCTTCATCATATATGAATATATATATTTGTGGTTTATTCTACAGAAAAGGGGAATTTTAAATAAGAGGGTTATAACCTTATACAGCCATTGTATATATATTTGCTTGGCAGCAGTTTAGATGAAGTAATTAGATGACAGTATGCAGAACTAGTTACAAGTAGTAATAATTCCCAACATTTATCTTAGAAATGTGGAATTCGTGAATAATAGTAGAAATTTAGGTAACCAAGAGGGGGGAATATTTATTTTTAAGAGGAAAAATTGATAGTAGTGATTTTGGTAGCAAGAATGTTAGATTTTAGAATCAGACTGGTTAACTTGAATTTTGGTTGCTTCTTAATTTTAACCTAACTAAAGATTTAACTCTTGTATTTTAACATTTATAATAGATCTAACAATATTTTAGACTTCCATAAATTTTTCTTGTAGTTGTTTATAACTGTTATGGTTGGGATGTGTGGTATCTGCAAAACTCCTATTAATGCAGGAATATTCAGAGGTGAAATGATTAGATTATGAGAGTTATAATCTAATCATTCATCCAAAATAGTCTGAATGGACTGGACAGACTGAATGGACAGTAAGCAGGTAGTGTGTAGTTGGAGAAGGTGATTTACTGGGGGAGACCTAGAAGGGTTCATCTGCCATGGGGCCTTACCCACCCTACCACCCCTGTCTGTGCTTCCTAACACCCTATAAGCTGAGCAGCTTTCTTTCCTGTGCCCTTCACCCATGATATGCTGTCTCACCTTGGGCCTAGAGCAATGAAATCAACTATCTATGGACTGAGATCTCTGAAACCATGAATTCCAAATAAACTTTCCCCCCTTCTAACATTATTCTTGTCAGGTATTTTGGTCATAGCAATGCAAAAGCTAACTAAAACAATATCTTTTCTAGTTCTATGTCTTTCTACATTTCTCAACATGAAAGAATAGTTAGAAAGGATGGGAAAATCACAGAGACTGGAAAACTTGATGCTATAAATATATTTTTTAAATACTGAAACAAAATTTGGAAAAATGCATATAGCTTAAATGAAAGCTAAACAAAATTTAAAGCACCCAGAAAAAAATACCTTTTCAGTCAAAATATCACCAAAGTTACTTTTAGACAAAAATAATTTTTATTTTCTCTTTATAATAACATTTTTTGTTGAGTTACACAACATTTAGTCATGAATGTGTGTGTGTGTTTGTGTGTGTGCACGTCAATGCTACCAATTTGCGTATCAATTACAAATAATGTTTGTATTTGTGTATTTTTACAAAACCATTCAAGGAACTGGACATCAAAACTCTCATATATCTGTGATAACATCAAGATGAGGATATAAATATATTTACCTTCTGTCTCATTATTTTTGTACTTACCATTTCAATTAAATTTGTTTAGCAAATTATAAAATATTAAGCAAAAATTATACTTATTTTGTAAGAACATGAACAGATCTAATTTTATTCTCTTTTTATCTACAACTGCTTGAAATCTATTAATATAAATCAGTGTTGACAATTTGTTCACTTTATGTGTTCCTTCAAGAAAATAATTGTTTCTGTAACTATGAACTAACATTTTCCTGGTTCCAAAGAAATATATGAAACATCACACTAAAATGATTACTGTGTAATTACTCCTACAGAAAATCTTTGAAAACTCATTTAAAGGTTAACTTTACAGCTGAATAATTAATTTATTATGAAAAAAATTAGAAGTTCTGCATTAATTATGTATTTCAAACATATTATATGTTCTTAACTGTAAGTGGTCCATAAGTAGATCATTACAGGGAAGAAATCCATTAATATGGATATAGTAAATAAGGCTATTAACAGAGTTGAAAAGAATTAAAACCACTGACTAAATTGCTCATTAATAAATAGTATACTGTTAAAGAGATTGTAGAACATTTGTGAAAGCTATATTTAGTTTTAAGAAACATCATGTAAACAAAACTAGTTATCCTCAAACAATTCTCTAAAAATAATTAAAATACCACCAAGAACAAATAAGACATATTTTTTTCCACAAGGAATAATTTACAATTAACTTCTCTAGTAGAATAAAGTTTGGAGAAAATATAGTGTAGCAGACAGACTAGTTAGACTTGGAAGTCAGAAATGGTAGACTAGAATTAAATATCCAAATCTACCATTATAATCTTGGTCAAAGACTTCTAATCTCACATTTTTAAACTTCTTCATCTGCCCATATTGTAATACATAAGGAACTAATTGCATATATAACATGCTTTGAAGTTTTAAAACAAATAAAAACATCTATATGAAAAGATGCTTGGGATATTTCAATAGCAACCACAAGAATTGCCGCTTTACTTTTTACTGATATTACTCATTATCACCCTACAATTTTGTGTGTATCTCAATTATATAAGAGTCCATCAGAAAAAGAAAATCAACAGAGTATGTATATAAATATAGAGAATTTTTTATAATCACATGGTTATTAAGTCTAACAAGTTGAAAATCTACGGGTCCATTAAGTAAGTTTTCAAGTGAAGACCCAGGATAGGACAGATGCTGAAGTTCAAATCTGAAGGCCATCAGAATAGAGACCTGGGGAAGACCCAGTGCTGCAGAAGTCTGAATGCCCTCTCCTCGATACTTTCATTCCTATTTAGAGGAGGTCAATCTTTTGTTCTATTCAGGACTAGTGATTGGGTGAGGCACACCCACAGTATGGAAAGTAATCTGCTGTTCTCTAAGTCCATGATTTCTTGTAATCGTATCCTAAACACCTCACAGAAAAAAACAGAATAATGTTTAACCACATATCAAGGCACTGTAGCTGAACAAAATAGACACATAATATTAACTACCACATAAGTATTATTCTCAATTGTGAATCTAGTATATTCACTCTCTTCTGTTTAATGACAAAATGGTATAATTAACCTAAGGAGAAGTAGTGACCATGTAAATGTCAACTACTGGATCCAAAAAACATACAATTCCAGAAAACAGACACAAAAGTCCTTGGTTCTCATCAGATAGATATTCTATGTACTTATGGTTCATATAAAATCCTACACAATAATAAAACAGTTTAGATTTCCCCACTTGGATCATTCTCATTCTACTTGCTTACATTTCACTGTATCTTTTGTTTTCATATATGCAGAACTTCCATCTGGGACCACTATGTGACACATTTTGAAGGCAATGTCCCACTCCAGTGTTCTGACACCTCTCTCTACTACATTTTAATAACAGATTTTGATGTATAATAGGTGTACAAAAGAACTTCACATACTGAATGAAAATGATTTGATGAGTTCAAACATATGCATGTGTGAGTAACCAGTGAAATCAAAGTCATAATTGGGGTAAAAAATACCCATAAATCCCTGAGGGTTTCTTTGTGTCCTTTTGTGCTGATTTTTCTTTCTGTACCACCCACCCTGTGCAAAAAACACTTACTATGACATTAACTGTTTTAACAAACTTTTTGGTGATGTTTATACTCTTGAAAACAATTCATTTCCCTCTCCCCTAACTCCTGGCTACTACCATTCTAGCCTCCATTTCTTAAGAATTTAACTATTGTAAAAGTACCATGTAAGGGGAATCAAGTGATATTTATCCTTTTGCATCTGGCTTATTTCACTTAGCGTAATGTCTTCCAAGTTCATTTGTAATGTCGTAAATGACAGGAGTTTTCTTCATATGACTGAATAATATTCATTTGTATGTGTTGACCATTTTCTTTATCCATTAATCTGCCCAGGGACATTTAGCTTATTTCCATATTTTGGCTATTATGAATAATGTTACTACGAACATTGCAGTGCAGATGTCTTGTTCATATGAATTCAAGTTATTCTGTATATATAGGTAGAACTAGAATTGCTGGATCAGATGGTAGTTCTATTTTCAGTTTTTAGAGGAGGCTTCATATTGAATTCCTTACTGGGTACAACATTTTACATTCTCAGTAACAGTGTATAGTAGCAGCATATATGGGTTCAGGTTCCCTTTTCTCTAAACCCTTGGAAACACTTCTAATCGCTTGACTGTATCATAATGGCTGTCCTAACTGATATCTCACTTTGGTTATGATATGCATTTTCATTTTCATTGTGATTAATTATATTAAGCATATTATCTGTATTTTGGCTCATCATTTGTATATTTTCTTTGGAAAAATATCTTTTTTAAATGTGATTGGCCCATTGTTTTAATCAGTTTTTTTCATCACTGTAACCAAAAGACCTGACAAGAACAATTGCTAGAGGAAAAATTTATTTGGAGGCTCATGGCTTTAGAGGTCTCAGATCACTGGATATCTGGTCACAAACTCTCTGCCTAAAGTTACTGCCCAGGTAATCCCTATCAGTAAACTGAAAGATAGATTAGGTTAAGTCTCTCACAACCCAATTATTTTCACCTAGAAACTTTCCTGTATTGTCTCATACATGAGTTTTGGGGACAACCTCATATATAAATTATAACATTCAATTTTTTATTGATGCAAATTGACTATACAGAATAGTGAGTTTCATTGCAGCATATGCATACATGCATATATCATAAATTTTTAATTTAATTCCCTAATGCCTTGCCTTTCCCCATCTTCTTCCCTTCCCATGATCAATTTTCTCATGATAGTGTTCTCCCTTATTATTTCATGAGATTCCTTTTTATAATTTTTTCCTTCTAGTTTTTATGTATGAAAGTAAAATACAATATTTATCTTTCTGAACAGTGCTTATTTCACTTAACATGATGCTCTCGAGATCCATCTATTTTTCTGCAATTTTGTGCTTCTTTATGACTGAATAAAATTCTGTTCAAAACATATAGCATGCATTCTTTATCCTTTCATCTGCTAATGGACACAATAATTTCATAACTTGACTACTGTGAATTGTGCTGCTGTAAACATGGAATGCATGCAACTCTAAAGTATGTTGTCTTTAATTATTTAGAAGGGATGTCAAGGATTTGGTATAGCTGGATTACGTGGCAGTTTCTTATTGTAATGTTTTGAGGGACTCCAATACCAATTCCCATGATGCTTATACTAATTAACATTGCCATCAACAGTGCATAAGGTTTCCTTTTCCCCTGAATCCTTGCCATCATTTATTATTTTCATATTCTTAATAACTGCTATTCTGACTGGAGGGAGATGGACTCTCAGTGCTGTTTTAATTGGTATTTCTGTGATGGCTTAGGATATTGAACTTTTTCATGTAATATTGACAGTTTGTAGAATTTCTTTTGAGAAGTGTCTATTTAGTTACTTAGACCATTAAGTGAATGAGTTCTTTATCTTTTGGTACTTTTTGAATTTTTTTTTAAATTTAATTTTGATTCATTGAACACAAATGGAGTACAACAATTGTTTTTCTGGTTGTACACAAAGTAGAGTCACCCCATCTGTGCATTCATACATGTACACAGGGCAATGATGTCTGTCACACATACTGTTATTATTCTTACTCCCCAACATCAACCCCACCCCTCCCTTCCCTCGATGCCCTCTATCCTTTCTCCATTCTTGCCATCATTCCACCGCACATTATGCATCATCATTCATTTATCAGAGAGATCATTCAGCCTTTGGATTTTTGGGATTGGCTAATCTCACTTAGCATAATAGTCTCCAACATCATCCATTTACCTACAAATGCCATAATTTTATTCTTCTTTATGGCTGAGTAATATTCCATTGTGTATATATACCACAGTTTCTTTATCCATTCATCTATTGAAGGACATCTAGGTTGGTTCCACAATCTAGGTATTGTGAATTGAGCAGCTATGAACATTGATGTGGCTGCATCACTGTAGTAATCTGATTTTAAGTCCTTTGGGTATAGGCCAAGGAGTGGGACAGCTGGGTCAAATGGTGGATCCATTCCAAGTTTTCTAAGGAATCTCCACACTGCTTTCCAGAGTGGCTGCACCTTCTTGCACTCCCACCAACAATGTATGAGTGTACCATTTTCCCCACATCCCCGCCAACACCTGTTGTTGCCTGTACTCTTAATAAAAGACATTCTAATTGGGGTAAGATGAAATCTTAAGGTGGTTTTGATTCGCACTTCTCTTATAACAAGGGATGTTGAACATTTTTTCATAAACCTGTTGATTGCTTGTAGATCTTCCTCTGTAAAGTGTCTGTTCATTTCCCTGGCCCATTTATTGATTGGGTTACTATGATTCTTGGTGTAAAGATTTTTGAGCACTTTTGTCAATTCTGGAGATTAGTGCTCTATCTGAAGTGTGTGTGGCAAAGATATTCTCCCACTCTGAAGGCTCTCTCTTCACATTGCTGATTGTTTCCTTTGCTGAGAAAAAGCTTTTTAGTTTGACTCTATCCCAATCATTGATTCCTGCCTTTATTTCTTGTGCTTTGGAAGTCATGTTAAGGAAATCTGGTCCTAGGCCAATGTGATGAAGATTTGGACCTATTTTCTCTTTTATTATGTGCAGGATCTCTGGTCTAATTTCTAGGACCTTGATCCATTTGAGTTGAGTTTTGTACAGGGTGAGAGATATGGGTTTAGTTTCATTTTGCTGCATATGAATTTCCAATTTTCCCAGCACCATTTGTTGAAGAGGCTATCTTTTCTCCATTGTATATTCTTGGCTCCTTTGTCAAGTATGAGAAATCACTATTTATGTGGGTTTGTCTCTGTGTCCTCTATTGTGTACCATTGATCTACCTGTCTATTTTGGTGCCAATACCATGCTGTTTTCGTTACTATTGCTCTGTAGTATATTTGAAGGTCTGGTATTTTGATACCCCCTGCTTCGCTCTTCTTGCTAAGAATTGTTTTGGCCATTCTGGGTCACTAATTCCTGCAAATGAATTTCATGATTGCTTGCTCTAATTCTATGAGGTCCGTCATTGGGATTTTAATAG
The DNA here is from genome assembly GCA_020662805.1 of Glaucomys volans. NCBI lineage: Eukaryota > Metazoa > Chordata > Mammalia > Rodentia > Sciuridae > Glaucomys > Glaucomys volans. The sequence goes on along the minus strand of JAJEJO010050685.1, from coordinate 73,657 downwards.
GAATTGCATTGAATTTGTATAGTGTTTTGGTAGTATGGCCATTTTGACTATATTAATTCTGCCTATCCAAGAATAGGGGAGATCTTTCCATCTTCTCAGACTTTCTTTAATTTCTTTCTTTAGTGTTCTGTAGTTCTCATTGTAGAGGCCTTTCACCTCTTTTGTTAGATCCATTCCCAAGTATTTTATTTTTTTAGAGGCTATTGTGAATGGTATAGTTTTCCTAATTTCTCTCTCAGAGAATGCATCACTTATGAATAAAAATGCATTATATTTATGAGCATTAATTTTATATCCTGCTACTCTACTAAATTTGTTTATGAGTTCCAGAAATTTTCTGGTGGAATTTTTAGGATCTTCTAAATAGAGAATCATGTCATCAGCAAATAGGGATAGTTTGAGTTCTTCTTTTCCTATTTGTACTCCCCTAATTTCTTGGGTCTGTCTAATTGCTCCGGCTAGAGTTTCAAGGACAATGTTGAACAGAAGTGGAGAAAGAGGGCATCCCTGCCTTGTTCCAGTTCTCAGGGGGAATGCTTTCAATTTTTCTCCATTTAGAATGATGTTAGCTGTGTGCTTAACATAGATAGCCTTTACAATGTTAAGGAATGTCTCCACTATCCCTATTTTTTCTAGTATTTTGAGCATGAAGGGGTGCTGTATTTTATCAAATGCTTTCTCTGCATCTATTGAAATAATCATGTGGTTCTTGACTTTAAGTCTGTTGATGTGGTGAATTACATTTATTGATTTCTGGCTGTTGAACCAACCTTGCATCCCTGGGATGAAACCCACTTGATCATGGTGTACTATCTTTTTAATATGCTTTTGTATGGAATTCACTAAAATTTTGTTAAGAATTTTTGCATCGATGTTCATTAGGGATATTGGTCTGAAATTTTCTTTCCTCTATGTGTCCTTCTCTGGTTTTGGTATCAGGGTGATATTGGCTTCATAGAATGAGTTTGGAAGGGTTCCCTCCTCCTCTATTTCATGGAATACTTTGAGGAGAATTGGAATGAGCTCTTCTTTGAAGGTCTTGTAGAACTCAGCTGTGAATCCATCTGGTCCTGGACTTTTCTTTGTTGGTAGGCTTTTGATAACTTCTTCTATTTCCTTGCTTGAAATTGATCTATTTAAGTTGTGTATATCCTCCAGATTCAGTTTGGGTGGCTCATATGCCTCTAAGAACCAGTTGATGTCTTCCAGGTTTTCTATTTTGTTGGAGTACAGATTTTCAAAATAACTTCTAATTATGTTGTGCATTTCAATTGCGTCTGTTGTAAAATTTCCATTTCCATCATGAATTTTTGTAATTTGGAGTTTCTCTCTCCTTCTCTTTGTTAGTATGGCTAAGGGTTTATCAATTTTCTTTATTTTTTCAAAGAACCAACTTTTGTTTTGTCAATGTTTTGAATTGTTTCTTTTGTTTTAATGTCATTGATTTCAGCTCTGATTTTAATTATTTCCTGTCTTCTGTTACTTTTAGTGATGATCTGTTCCTCTTTTTCTAGGGTTTTGAGCTGTAATGTGAGGTCATTGATTTGTTGACTTTTCATTCTTTTATTGAATGCACTCCATGCAATGAATTTTCCTCTTAGCACTGCTTTCATAGTATCCCAGAGATTCTGATATGTTTGATTCTGATATCTTTGTTCTTGTTGACCTCTAAAAATTTTTTAATTTCCCCCCTAATGTCTTCTGTTATCCATGCATCATTCAATAGCATATTATTTAATCTCCAGGTCTTGGAGTAGTTTCTGTTTTTAACTTTTTCATTGATATCTAATTTCATTCCACTATGATCTGATAGTACACAAGGTAGTATCTCTATGTTTTTGCATTTGCTAAGAGTAGCTTTGTGGCATAACATTTGGTCTATTTTAGAAAAGGATCCATGAGCTGCCAAGAAGAAAGTGCATTCACTTTTTGATGGATGGAATATTCTATGTATGTCTGTTAAGTCTAAATTAGTGATTGTGTCATTGAGTTCTATGGTTTCCTTTTTCATTTTTTTCCTTGGAAGATCTGTCCAATGGTGAGAGAGAAGTGTTAAAGTCCCCCAGTATTATTGTGTTTTGGTCTATTGGTTCCTGGAATTGAGAAGGATCTGATTGACGTACATGGATGCACCATTGTTTGGTGCTTAAATATTTATAATTGCTATGTCTTGATGATTTATGCTTCCCTTAAGTAGTATGAAATGTCCTTCTTTATCCCTTCTGACTAACTTTGCGTTGAGTCTGCTTTATCTGATATGAGGATGGAAGCTCCTGCTTTTTTACTAAGTCCATGTGCCTGGTATGTTTTTCCCCAACCTTTCGCCTTTAGTCTGTGGGCATGTTTTTCTATGAGATGCATCTCTTGAAGGCAGCATATTGTTGGGTCTTTCTGTTTAATCCAGTCTGCCAGTCTATGTCTTTTGATTGATGAGTTTAGGCCATTTACATTTAGGGTTATTATTGAGATATGACTTGCATTCCCGGTCATTTTGACTTATTTTTGGCTTTTAATCTTTCTAGGTTTTTCCTTTAATTGACTGTTCCTTTAGGATAGTTCCTCCCTTTGCTGACTTACATTGTTGTTTCTCAAATCTTCCTCTTGGAATATTTTGCTGAGAATTTTCTGTAGGGCAGGATTTCTATTTGTGAATTCTTTTAGCTTGTGTTTATCATGGAAGGATTTTATTTCATCTTCAAATCTGAAGGTAAGTTTTGCTGGATATAAGATTCTTGGTTGGCATCAATTTTCTTTCAATGCTTGGAATATGTTGTTCCAGGCCTTTCTTGCTTTTAGGGTCTGGGCTGAGAAATCTGCTGATATTCGTATTGGTTTCCCCCTATATGTAATCTGATGTTTCTCTCTTGCAGCCTTTAAAATTTTATCTTTGTTTTGTATGTTAGGTATTTTCATTATAATATGCCTAGGTGTGGATCTGTTGTGATTCTGTGCATTTGGTGTCCTTTAAGCCTCTTGAATTTGATTTTCCATTTCATTCATCAGATTTGGGAAATTTTCTGATATTATTTCATTGAACAGATTACTCATTCCTTTGGTTTGTGTCTCTGTGCCTTCCTCAATCCCAATAACTCTTAAATTTGGTCTTTTCATGATGTCCCATAACTCTTGGAGGTTCTGTTCATGATTTCTTACCATCCTCTCTGTCTGGTTGAGTTTGTTTTCAAGATTAAATATTTTGTCTTCATTGTCTGAGGTTCTGTCTTCCAAGTGATTTAGTCTGTTGGTTAAGCTTTCTATTGAGTTTTAACTTGGTTTATTGTGTCCTTCATTTCAAGGATTTCTGTTTTTTGTTTTTTGTTTTTCAGAATCTCTATCTCTTTATTGAAATGATTTTTACTTCCTGTAGTTGCTCTTTTAGCATTGCCTGCATTTGCTCTCTTGACTCCTCATTCGCTTCTCAGATCATTTTAATTATGTACAACTCACTTTCTGACAATGCTTCTGCCATGTTGTCACTGGGTACTTTTGGTATAGTATCTGGGTTTGTTTGGGACATTTTCTTCCCATGTTTTCTCATGTTGCTAGTGTATCTTCCCCTCTGGTAGTGTGAATCCTAGGTATTGCAGACTTATAGGGGTCCTACCTATTTCCAATACCCCCCCTTGAATTGAGAGATCAATATTGGCAGCACACCATATAAACAATATGTGTCCTTAATCTAAATAGTCCCTATTAAGATATTAACAGTGTTGTTGTAATAAACAGAGATGATTTCAAATTATTATCTACAGCATAACCAGTAAGTTTGAAATAAGGTCTGCAAATCCTAATATTGAACAGGGAGAATGAGGAGGGGTATAGGACAAAACACTAATGAGATAAGAAGTCTATAGATATACTATGTCTTATGAATAGTGGAAGTGGAATTAAAAGAAATAGGTTGTTAGCATGAGGAGAAAGAGATTCTCCAAGGAAATGGATATATAAGAGGAAGATAGAGTGATAAGCATAATAATAAAAGAAGAAGATAGGAATGTAGTGGGTATATTAGGAATAATCGTTGTATTACAATTAATTTAGAAAATGTTCTGCGATAAAAATATAATGTAGAGTTCCAACGTCTTATTTTTCAATGACCTGATGTTTGAGAGGTGCTTGATCTGACCCAATAAGAGTGCTTTTGAATCCAGGTTGGGAATGATCAATGCCTCCGGGCAGAAGCAGCCTTGTGTTGGTAGACAATCACGTGAAGCACAGGTGCTAGACACCAGGCCAGGGTGTGGGTCTGGGCACTAGACCTAGCTGTGGTGGGGGCACAGAACCGTGCTCAGTGATGGAGACACTGGACTTGATAGTCCAGGCAGGCCTGAACTCCGTACTGCTGGCTCAGGCAGTGGCAGGTGATTGCTCTCTCCCAGGGATGCTGTAGGGACTAAGATTCCCGCTGGAGCTGGGGATTCCAGCCATCGTGGGCCGGAGCTCTCCAGGAGCTGCCGCAAAATGGCACCTGAAGACCACTGCTCCACTCTGAGGAATCAGGCAGCCGCAGATGGTTGCTCTCTGCTGGGAAAGCTGTAGGATGGCACCGACCAGGTTAAGATCCCCACTGGAGCTGGGGATTCCAGCCACCCCAGGCTGGAGCTCTCCCAAAGCCACAGCAAAATGGCGCCAGAAGGCCGGAGCTCTGCTCTGAGGGCTCAGGCAGCTGCAGGTTTGGTTGCTCTCTGCTGGGGAAGCTGCAGGATGGCCTGAATTCTTTATATATTCTAGCTATTAACCCTGTGTCTAAAGAGTGACTGGCAAAATTTTTTTTTCCCATTTTGTAGGTTCTCTCTTCACAATGTTAATTCTTTTTCCTTTACTATACAGAAGTTTTTTATTTTGGTACATACCATTTATTTATTTTTGGAACATTTTCCTTAGGAAGAAGAGTGCTATTCAGTAGGTCATTGCCTGTGCCAATAAATTGGAACTTTTCCCCTATTTCTTCTAGTACTTGCAAATTTTTTCTTATACCTAAATCTTCAACTAACTTGAGTTGACTTTTGGGCAGGATGAAAGGGATTTAATTTTACCCTTCTGCACATAGATGTTCAGTTTCCCCAGGAACTAAAATGCTTTAAAATGGCCATATTACCAAAAGGAATCTAGAGACTCATTGAAATTCATGTCAAAAATACCAATGATGTTTTTCATGGAACTAGAAACAATAGTCCTAAAACTCATATGGAAGACCAAAAGCTTAAGAATAGCCAAAACAAAACAAAATAAAACAATCAAAAAGAATACCCAAAACAATCCTGGGCAAAAAGAATAATGCTGGAGGCAATACAATACCCATTTCCAATTACACTACAGACATATAGAACAACAACAAAAAGCATGGTAATGGCATAAAGTAAACACAGGGACTGGAATGGCAGACACAGAAACAAACCCACACATAAATATTCATTTGATTCTTGACAAAGGGGCTAAAAACTATGTGTTGGAGAAAAGACAGCTTGACCCATTTTTTGATTGGGTGGCTGTTATTCCTATTGTTGCAGAAGTTTTAAAATATATTTAAGATATTAATCCTTTATCAGGTATGTGGTTTGAAGTTCTTTTCTCTTATTTTTGCATTTTCATTGTTTCAATTGTTTCCTCTGCTGTGTAGGAACTTTTTAGTACCATTCTCTATTTTAGTTTTTGTTGCCTGTGGTTTTGGTTTTGTAACCAAGGAATTATATCCAAGAACAATTACTGTTAATCACTTCCTAATTTCTTCTGTGGTTTATTTTTGATGTTCTACAGTTCAGGTATTATGATTAAATCTTCAATGTTTATTGATGGGATTTTTGTGTGATGTAAGATAAAAGTTCAATTTCATTCTTTTACTAGTGTATATCCAATTTTCTTATTAGCATTTGTTGAAGAGATTGTCCTTTCCCTGTTTTGTCTTCTTGGAAACTTTGCTGAAGTTCACTTGGCATATATGTGTTCACTATGGCATATACTTATTTCTGAGTTCTCTGTTCTGTTTCAATGTATCATATCTGTCATTATGCAAGGAAAATAATGATTTAATCAACTATGTAGTATAATTTGAAATCAAGAAGTGTGATGCCTCTTCTAACATTATTCATTGTCAAAATTAATTTCGCCACTACTTGGAGGATTTTGTGGTTTCACATGAATTAATATGAAAACATTGCCTTTGCTAGGTCTGTAGCAAAGGCCATTGGGATTCTGTTGGGGATACTGCTGAATTTATAAATTACTTTGGGTGTTAAAGATATTTTAACAATATTAACTCTTTTAACACATAAACATGGATGTTTATTTGTGTTTGACTTAATTTCTTTTATCAACATTCATAGTTTTCAGTGTACAATTTTCACTTCTTTAAATTTATTCTGAATTATTTTGCTATTTTTGATGCTATTGTAAATGCATTTTAAAATTCTCTGCTTTTGGAATTCGTTGTTAACACATAAACAGTAGCTGAATTTTGTTTGTTGATTTATCTTATAAATTTATTGAATTTATTTATTCTGACAAAATTATTGGTAGAATCTTTAGGAGGAATCTACATGTAAGATCATGTCATATAAAAACAGATATAATTTCACTTCTTCACAGTGCAGATGTTTTCATGTTTTCATTTTCTTTCACTATTCTCTGAATAACACTACCAGTATTATACTGAAGAAAAGTGATAAAAGGGGACCCCTTGTGTTTCTCCTGATATTAAAAAAAAAGCTTTATACTTTTCATTGTTGATTATAAAATTAACTGTGGACTTTTCATACAATGTTTTTATTATGTTGAAATTAAAATCCTACTTTACTAAGTTTATTCTGGGTTTTGGCAATGAAAATATGTTAAATTTGTGAATGTTTTCTCCAGATCTGCTTACATTCTTATGATCATGTGATTATTTTAATGTGGTATATCATGTTAATTGCTTTGAGCATTTGTATAATCTTCTAATGTGCTATTAGATAACTTTCTGCTGTTATTCTTTGAGAGATTCACATCTATTTTAATCAAGGATATTAACCTTAATTTATCTTAATTTAATATAATTGACCCTGGCATCAGGATAATGGTGGAATCATAAAATTAATTAATCATGTTATCTTATTTTTACTTTTCAAGAAGAACTAAAGTAGAATTGGCATATTTAAAAAAATATTTCAGGAGAATTTACCTGTGCATTGATCTGGTCCTGGGATTTACCTTTTTAGCTGATTGTCATTTCTTTACCTATTATTGGCATGTTCAAGTTTTCTATTTCTTCATACTTCAGTATTGGTAAGTTGTATGTTTCTAGAAATTTATCATTTTCTTCTAGGTTATCAGTTTTGTTGTATAATTTTCCATAATTTCATAGTAATCTTTTATGCATGCTTCCCCCATGGAATCAATTATAATGTCTCCTCCTTCTTTTCAGATTTAACTTATTTGAGTATTCTCTTCTCTCTTTTTACTTAATCTAAAGTTTTTCAGTTTTCTTTCTTTCTAAAAAACTCTCACTTTTTGTTAATTTTTTCTTTTACTTTACAATTCTCTCTTGTGTTTATGAGCTCTATCATATTTATTCTGTCTTTGAACGAGTTTGTGCTTCTTTTCTTGGTGTGTTGCTTAGTGCAGAGTGTTTGTCCAGAATGTGTAAGGCTCTGGGGTCTATCTCCAGCACTGCCCAAAATGATAATTCCTCCCTGTATCAAGCATGAGGAGGGAGTGGGTAGCCATAGGAGGTATGGGCTGGCTAGAAATAAAAGCTAAAAAAGTAATATTAAAAATAAAGACAAAAGATGAGAATTACATATTCAAAAGTGGGGGGATTAACAGGTTGGATAGACCTGATGGGTCTGATCCTAAGACCCTAATGAGAAAAGCCTGTGAATGCTTTAGTAAGAGTGGAACACATCAAAGGATTTCAGTGTGGCAGACTTCTTTAGGAAAATAAGATAAGAGTTGAGAAAACAGATTGTTTGGGGTTTGGCAGGTTAAGCCCATCTCTGAGTGGTTGTGTTTTAAGCTAGGGGTGTGGGCTAAGGCAGGGTGCCAGCATGATCTGAGCTTTCTCGAATCCAGGAATTTCACCCAGGAGTTCCCAGGAAAGTAGCCTCTCTACCTTACGTTGACTCAAAAAAACCCATAATTGATACACAGCTTCCAACAGATATTAATAGTAATATTAGATTGGCTGTGTATGTTTTCCCTTCTTTTATGATATACATATTTGACTATAAACTTCCTGGTTTTGCTACATCCCTTAAGTTTTTGTGAGTTGTGTTTTGATTTTCATTTCTTATCAAGACACATTCTATTGAAACTTTTGATTTCTTATTTGATCCATTTGTTGTTCAGGAGTGTGTTATTTAATTTTTACATACTTGTAAATTTTCCAGTTTTCCTTCCTCTATTACTTTCTAATTTCATTCAACTATAGTCACAAAACATCCACTTTATACAGTGTCATAGTTCTTAAGTTTGTTAATCTTGCTTTGGGAACCAACATGAGATCTGTCCTAAAGAATGTTTTGTGTACACTTGAGGAAAACATGTTTTTTTTTTTCCTTTGTTGATCAGGTATAATATCCTATATATTTCTATAAATTTAATGTGTTACTAACTGCTACAATCTCTCACTCATTTTATCATTTATTATATAATGATATGTTTTGGACAGCATATGCATTTATTTCATTTTTTCAAAAAAAGAATACAACTAAAGAGGAGTTTTTTGTTTTTTCTTTTTCAAAAAGGGTTTAATTTGGTTCATGGTTCTAAAAGTCCAAGTCAAAGGCCCACATATATTTATGGCCTTCTTGATGGTAGAGGGCATCACAAAGATGATATAGGGCATCACATAGTGAGAGACATGGAGCATGTGTGTGTATATCAATATTATAACAGAGCTTTGTTTAAACTCTATCTTGTCTGATATATGTACGACTACCCCTAATTTGTTTTTACTATTTGCATGGAATATCTTTTTTCACCCCTTCACTTTCAGGGCATGCATGTCTTTTTAAATCTAAATTGAGTGTTATAAATTGCATGTTGTTGAATCTTGATTCTTTTATACTTTCAACCACTCTACTATTTTGATTGAAGAGTAGTATTTGTTTATGTTAAAATAATTATTGATAGGAAAGGACTAACTCATTAAATGTTTGCTCAAAGGAAAATGGTGTTCAATGATTACAAATTCATAGTCACAACTGACATGGCAAAATTATTGCTTTTCACTTCAGGGCTGAGATACACATTTTATATGAGTAGTGTTGCTTTATTTTTCTCAATATAAATAAAATATAAACATCCTACATGTTCCAATGAAGTATACAATTCAACAAATAATTGCCTATTAAAAAATGATCTATTTGAAAAAATTATATTAAAAGATATCTAGTAGAAAGAGTGGGTCCAGGGAAATGTACTCCTTACATATGCAATCCATATATATCATTGAATGAAAGGGAAGTAACAGCTTCTATAACACAGAGTTGTAATAACTAAATATACTTTCAATCACAATGAAAAAATTAACATGCACAAATACATTTTGCTTTGTCTAACAATTTCACATTTAAATGATGTGTGTGTGCATGTGGGTGGTGTGCAAGAATGCTCAGATGTAAAAATAACATAACTGTTCAAATTTTTAACCAGTCTACTCATCCTTTTTGATTAACCTGTCATGAAATTTCTCATTAAGAGTAAAAATGGTGGATAAAATATTTTTCCAGTAATATTTTCCACTAAAAGATACAATATAGTTAGTCTTAAACATCTCTTTAATATACATTCATATGTACACTTTTAGCTACTCAAAAGTGTCTTACCATTATGTCCTTATTAAAATATTGCATATTCATAATTTTGCACCTACACATCCTTTGTATTTTAGTACTAATTTAGTCATTGTATATTATATTATATTAGATTAGATTAGATTGCATATTAGATTACAACGAGTTGTATATTATTTATAGCCTGGGCACTAACCACTGTCTGGGACTACATTGCATATCTGAAGAATGGCAATTTTGAGAATATAAATCATTGTGTATAACATGTAATTTTAATAAATATGTATATGAATAGAATATATTTTTAGAGAAGATTATAGAAATTTTTCTGCTATAATTCTCCAATTACACAATCATTAAATTGAAGCACATAAAATTAAGTGACTTTTCCATGATAACAAATTTCATTCTAAAAATTCTGGGTAACTTCAGGATTCATGATGCTTAATTCAATGCTTTTCCAAAATGACTTGTTGTTAACTTTTCAAAGCTGTGACACTGTATCAAAATAACAGAAAAACTACTTAAAGGAGGAAAGATTTATTTTGGCTAATTTTTTCAGAGATTTCAGTCCATGGTGATTAGGCAGCATTCATTTGGCTCTAAGTTGAGGCAGAAATCATTGCAAAAGAATGTGGCACAAGAAGACCATTCACCTTATAGCAGCAAGGAATCAGAAAGAGAGGAAGAGTCTGGATACAAGATATTTTCCACCAAAAGGTGGAAGGACCTTGTACCTTCAACAATGTCTCACCTCCTACAGTTTCCATTATTCCAATAGTTCATTAGCTATGAACCCCCAATGGATGAACCCATTGGTGAGATCAGAGCCTCACAGGGCAATTCTCACTCCTGAACATTGTTACATTAGAGACCAAGTCTTCAACACATGATATTTTGGTGGACCCTTCAAATCAAAGCCATAACAAACACATGCTACATGGTACTAAATTATTTGTTTTTCTTACTTGTTTATCACTTATTTTCAATTAGCCTATAAACATGAAATTTCCAAAGAGAATTGGTTTCATTTGTAATGTGTTAAGTTATTCTAGTTGAATACCATATGAAATTTCAAATAAGCTGACAATTATGACAAAAATTAAGCTTATAGAGTAGGAAATATTTCATTCTTATAAAGATTTTGAATAGTAATTTAAATTTATATATAGTTCAATTAAATGTAAAGTCAATGTGAAGAATTAAAATCTTTTATTAAACAACGTATTTATAAATGAAATTATCTAATTTTTCCTTTATAACAATTAAACCACATATTCCACAAAATATCATTTTGAGTGTTTACTAATCAAATATATAAAATTACCACTGCTCAACTGAAAGACTTTATGACTTTGATGGGAGGTCAGTTCACATTTTGTTTTAAAATATAAAACTTTGTAACAGCAATGACTCTTTAGTAGGAAAAATATCATAGATTTTGGGAAAATATCATAAATGCATTATTTGTTCAATAAATCCTATTGAAGGAATTATTTGGACTCAAATACCTTCAATTTTTGAATATAAAGTTTTTCTGTGCTTATCATTCACCAAAATTCTAAAAGATAGTTCAGAGTTATTACAAACTTTCTTCTTTGTATTTCATCTCTTTTATAAAATATTTGTGGTTTAAGTGCTCATTCCATGAAAGATAACTGAGAAGAAACCACTTGAAGTGCAACACTGAATAATTTTGCATCTTTGCATATAAGTTACAGAGTTCAAAGAGTAAATAAGATAAAACTCTACACTCTTATTGTACATTTAAATACTAAAATTCCATATGTGAGTTTAAAAATATTATCCTGGTATTCACTTGCATATACACATGCATACATATCTGTATAGAAAATATTCAAAACAACTGGTAAGACTTCAATTAATTCACATGTAAACATATTCTCTAAACATTTACATCAATGTTAGTTTAATGGAACTCATCACAAGTACTTTTGTTATAATTTTGTAAATTATGTCTACTACAAGTCTAGACACTTCAAAACATTTTTTAACTAAGAAATAACAGTGACTATAGAATGAATATAAAGCCTAAAGTTTCATTTATTTATCAAATTTTCAACAAATAGTTGTGAATGCATATGTTAAGATACATGGAAAACCTTAGAAAATGCAAAAGCATATTTTTTCTGAATGTGCACTTTAATAGAGACGTATTTACCATAAATTATTAGTGCAGCACTTCTACTAAACTTAATATTTTCCTCTCATTTATTTGCTTTTTAAAAAATTTTGATTCATCGTATACAAATGAACTACAACTATCATTTCTCTGGTTGTACACGAAGTAGTCATATGGTTTGCTTAATCATGTTTATGGGATAATGATGTTTGTCTCATTCTATTACCTTTCCTCTCATTTATTTGTACAGATTTTCAAGAAAAAAAAAGTAAAGAGAACTTAATACTGAGAAAGTTTATATGCACTACATATATTCAATGATTATAATTTTTTTTCATATTTTTCCTCTAGCTATCCATCTGGGAAATTAACATTTTTAGATTAAATATTTCATTTTAGAATAGTTACCAGTTTTCAGAAATATTATAAATATTATAGAGTTTTTCATATACCCACAGTGTTTCTCCTATTATAAACACATGACATTAGCTTGGTGTGTTTGGTGAACACATTGACACATTATCATTAACTAAATATTACTTTATTCATATTTCTTAATTTTTTACCCAATTTCCATTTTTCAGTCCCAGGATCCCATTCATTATACCACACTATATTTGGCTGTTATGTATTCTTAAGCTCTCATAGACTACAACAATTATTTTATACTCTTTTATTTTGAATGACCCTAACATTATTTTTAAGAATGTCTTCTACTTGGATTTATCATATATTTCTCTCATGATGATTAGACTGGAGTTTTTTGCAGCTTGGGCAGAAAGCTTCATAAAGATCAAGAATTGAATCATGTGATATCAACATGATATACCACTATTGATGTAAGCACATTGTCGAGTTTCTCATGTTTTGCCAAATTTTCTATTGTTTTCTAGGTTTCTCTAACATAGGATCAGATTTAGCAGCCCACACTAAAGGAGTTTTGCTTCACCTTTATGACAGAAAAAAAAATCTATATCAATTATTTGAAATTCTTTTGCAGGTGTCTATTTTCCTTTACATAGTTACTTATTCAAAAATATATTTAGACTTTTAGGGACTTGCTAGTATCTATTTTATACTTGATGTTATAATACTACTTTATTTTGTTGCTCAAATTGCTTAGATTTTGTTATTAAGACTTATTTCAAATGTTTTCTTGTTTTCTCACACTCCGATCATTGTGTGCTAGTGTGTGTATGTGTGTATAGGTAAATATTTCCTTACTGGTACTAGAGATTTGCTAGGGCCATTTCTGTATTACTTGTCCCAATTATTCTGTGCTTCTTTCAGAGTACTGAAAAAGCTGTTAAGTATTAGGTATGCTAATTACTACTGGAGCAGGATCATAATTCTAAAAAATGGCAATTCTAAAAAGAAAGAATTGTAAGTGATGTTTTACTACTGACAGTGAAGTAGCTTTACATTTCAAAACCTAAAGGAGGTTTGCTATGAAACTTGCAAAGAAACCATGATTAAAATAAAATAAAAGGCCCCAAACAGCAATACAATAGTTATTTCAAAACACTTAGATTTGGGTATATATTTTTTAAATGTGTTTCAACACTTACATGCTGTTGTGGTTTATATATGAGGTGTCCCCCAAAAGCTCACATGTGAGACAATGCAAGAAGGTTCTGAGGTGAAGTAATTAGATTTTCCCCTTTATTAATTTGGTGAGATGATTAGACTGTGAAAGCAAGAACCTCATTGGTGGCTTAATTCACTGAGGAACTAATTGTGTGTTAAATACAGCTAGGTAAGATATGGCTTGGGGTGTGGCTGGAAGCCCTGGGGGTGTAGCTTTGGGGTTCATATTTTGTCCCTGGTGAGTGGAGCTCTTTCTCTGCTTCCCAATTGTCATGTCCTGAGATGTTTTCCTCTGCCGTACTCTTCCACCAGGATGTTCTGATTCACTTTGTTTCCAGAGGTATGGGGATGGAAGTCAATGGACTGAAAACTCTGAAATTATGAGCCAAATAAACTTTTCTTCCTGTAATGGTTCTTGTCAGGTCTTTTGGTCACAGTGATGAAAAAATTAACTAAAACATTATTATACTGAAAATTTCACAAATTTTAGTGTACAACTTGATTAATTGTCACAAATTGAACATACCTATATAACTACCAGCCAAATGAAAAGAAAGATTTTTCCCCAAAAGAAGTACATGCTCATCAGCATCTTTCTATTCTCACTTAGTGTCCTTAATTTGGGGGACTCAACCACTCTGAGTCTAATACTACATTTCTATTTCTAGGAAAATGGAGCTGTGGCATATGTGATCATATACACCTTTTCAGGTCACTCTGTTTTATCAGAGAAGACTAATTTATTCTTTGAAAGTTTACCAAACAAATTTATATATTTTTTATATTCAATAAATTCTGTATATCCAGTAGCAAGCTCCTGCTTGTATACAAATTTATTTAAATGTTTGGAACACTTACTTGTAGCTACATCTTCACCAGGACCCTTAGGACTTAATGCCCTATTATCATAATAATATCCCTTAACAATATCTACTCTACCCTCTCAGAAAAAAGTTAGTAATGAACAAGGCACTATTTATTTCAGTAGATTGTTTTTATAACAGATTTAATACTCAGAATCTCAGCACTAACAATTATGGTGGTATAATTCAATTTAAAAAATAAAAAATTATAGACCAAATTAAATCTTTTAAAAGTAGATATCAATTTAAAAAAAACTGAACACATTAAGCATAGAAGGAATAAAACTACAAAAATAAGGCAAAAGCTAACATTATACTGAATGAGAAAAAGCTCTATGGAAATGTCTCCACTGATTTTGAACAAGAAAAGAATATTCATTTTCACCACTTTTATTCAGTATAGTACTGGCTAGAGCAATCAGGCAATACAAATGAAGGGTACTCACACGGGAAAAAGGTAATCAAATTGTCACAGTTTGCAAATGACAGTCTTAAATACAGAAAACCCCAAAACTCATAAAAACCCTATTAAAACTAATAAATTCAGCAAGCTTGCAGAATGCATAATCAACATTCAACAATCAGTAGCATTCCTACATGCCAAGATTGAATTATCCAAAATAGAAATCAAGAAAATAATCCCAGTTATAATAGCTACCAAAAAAAAAAAATTCCAGGGAATATATTTAACCAAAGAAGTAAAAAATTTTACAATAAAAACTGCAAAACACTGATGAAAGAAAAGGAAGACATACCAATTGTTCATGGATTAAAAGAATAAATATTACTAAAATGTCTATACTACACAGAGTAATCTATGGATTCATGTCTATAAATGGCATTCTTTAAAAAATTACAAAAAAATCTTAAAATTTGTTTAGAATCCAAAAATTCCCTGAATAGTCTAATTCATCTTAAACAAAGCAAACAAATAAAACAATTGCAATAAAATAAAGAGAGTGACACAATATCTGATTTCAAACTAAATTGCAAAGCTGTAGTCATCAAACCATCGTAGTATTGAGTCATGTGTGGTAACACATGCCTGCAATCACAACTGCTGGGGAAGCAGGAGCTATTAAGGGAGCTGAGGCAAGAGAATTATAAGTTTAAGACCTAACTCAGCAACTTAGTGAAATCTTATCTGAAAAATGAAACAAAGAAAAAAGAAAAAGAAAAAAATGTGGAAGTCACATAAAATCAGGCAGACGCATAGAACAATAAAACCAAATAAAGAACCTATAAGTAAATGCACACATCTACAGCTAACTGATTTTCAACAAAAATACTAAGAACATGCATTGAGGAAAGGTGTCTTTTCAATAAATGTTCCAAGAAAATTGAGTATCAACATGCAGAAGATTCAAACAAAACTTCTGTCTCTTACTAGTTAAAAAATAATTCAAAATGAATTAGTCTAAAATATAAGACATGAAACTATGGAACTACTAGAACAAAACATAAGGTAAATACAAATAGCTAGTTATTACATGAAAAGTGTTCAATGTTACTAATCATCATCAAAATGCAATCGAAGCCACAGTGGGATATTACCTCACTCTAGTGGGAATGACTACTATAAAAAAGGCAAAAGATAACAAATGCTGGTAAGAATATAGAGACTAGAAAAGCCTTCAAACCCTTCAAAATGTAGAGTCATTATGGAAAACAGTGTGGCAGTGCCTTAAAATATTAAAAGTAGAGTTTTCATACGATCTAACAATCTCACTATTGTGTATTTATCCAAAGGAAGTGGAAATGCAATCAATTTGTGGAAGGGATATCTGCACTCCCAATTCATTTTAGAACTATTAGTAAAAAGATGGAAAGAGTCTAACAGTCCATAAATTGATGAATGAATTAAAAAATGGCATATATGTATATGTGTGTATATGTGTGTGTGTGTGTGTGTGTGTGTGTGTGTGTATGCACAAAGGAATACAATTCAGATATAAAAAATAAATCCTTTTATTTCTTGTGCTCTAGGGGTCATGTTAAGGAAGTCTGGTCCTCAGTCAACATGAAGAAGATTAGGGCCTACTGTTTCTTCTATTTGGTGCAGGGTCTCAGGTTTAATTCCTAGATCCTTGATCCATTTTGAGCTGAGCTTTGTACAGGGTGAGAGATAGGGGTTTAATTTCATTTTATTGCATATGTATTTTCAGTTTTGCCAGCATCATTTGTTGAAGAGGCTATCTTTTCTGCATTGTATGTTTTTGGCACCTTTGTCTAATATGAGATAACTGTACTTATGTGGGTTCGTCTCTGTATCTTCTATTCTGTACCATTGGTCTACCTGTCTATTTTGGTGCCAGTACCATGCTGTTTTTGTAACTATTGCTCGATGGTAGAGTTTAAGGTCTGGTATTGTGATACCTCCTGCATCATTCTTCCTGCCCAGGATTTCTTTGGCTATTCTGGGTCTTTTGTTCTTCCAGATGAATTTCATGATTGCTTTCTCTATTTCTATGAGGAATGTCATTGGGATTTTTATTGGAATTGCGTTAAATTTGTATAGCACCTTTGAAAGTATGGCCATTTTGATTATATTAATTTTGCCTATCCAAGAACAAAGGAGATCTTTCCATCTTCTAAGGTCTTCCTCAATTTCTTTAATGTTCTGTAGTTTTCAAAAGAGGTGTAAGGTCTTTCTCCTCTTTTGTTAGATTGATTCCCAAGTATTTTATTTTGGGGGGGACTATTGTGAACGAAGTTGTTTTCCTCATTTCACTTTCAGATGATTCATCTCTTATATATAAATGTATTTGATTTATGTGTGTTTATTTTATATCCTACCATTTTGCTGAATTCATTAATTAGTTCTAAAAGTTTCCTGGTGGAGTTTTTTGGATCCTTTAAATATAGGATCATGTCATCAGCAAAAAGTGACAGTTTGAGTTCTTTTCCTATTTGCATTCCTTTAATTTCTGTGGTCTGTGTAATTGCTCTGGCTAGTAATTCAAGCACAATGCTGAATAGAAGTGGTGACAGTGGGCATCCCTGTCTTGTTCCAGTTTTTAAAGGGAATGTTTTCAGTTTTTCTCCATTAAGAATGATGTTGGCAGTAGGCTAAGCATAAAAAGCCTTTACAATGTTGAGGTGTATTCCTACCATCCCTATTTTTTCAGTGTTTTGAGCATGGAGGGGTGTTGTATTTTGCCACTCCTCAGTTTATACCCAAAGGTCTTAGAAATCAACAAAGTATAGGGATGCAGTCACATCTATGTTCATAGCTGCTCAATTCACAATAACTAGATTGTGGAACCAATCCAGATACCCTTCAGTTGATGAATTGATAAACTGTGGTGTATATATACAATGGAATATTACTCAGCCATAAAGAAGAATAAAAGTATGGCATTTGCTGGTAAATGGGTGGAGTTGGAGAATATCATGCTAAGTGAAAAAAGCCAAGCCCAAAAAGCCAAAGGCCGAATGTTTTCTCTGATCAAAGGATGCTGATACATAACGAGGGTCATGAGGGGGAGACAAGAAAAGACTGGAGGAAGTATGGATGGTGTAGAGGAAAATGGGACTGGAGGGGTTTGGGGAAGGAAAGATAGTAGACTGAGACGGACAGTATTACCCTATGTATATGTAAGATTTTATGAACCATGTGAATCTACACTGTGAAAAAAAAATAGAAAAAAAGGAAATCCTATCATTTTTGACAACATGGATGGAATTGGAGAGCATTATGCTAAGGGAAATAAGGCAAGCACAGAAAGACAAGTACTGTATGGTCTTGTTTATGGGTAAAACTTTAAGAAAATAGGATCTCATAGTAATTGAGAATACTTCTGTGATTACCAGATGCCAGGGATAGTAGGAGAGCAGGAGGGATAGGGAATGTTTGATCAGTGGGTACTCTTACATTTAGTTAAGAGCAAGAAGGTCTCAGGTTCTATGCCATAGTAGAGAGATTGTAGATAACAGTTATGTACACCTCAAAAAGTTTAAAGAAATTATTTTTAATGCTTTCAAAATAATAAAATATCAAATAATAAAATATTAAATATCAGACAGATATGTTTAACCTGATTTAAACATTATATAGTGTGTGTGTGTATTATATGGTACTTTACTAATATGTAGACTTACTTTATGGGTCAATTAAGATTAATAATGAAGAAAATGCATAAGAATATTAACAAAATAAGCATGAACAATTATAATAAATAATTAGTCTTTAACTGAAAAATATACAAAGGCTAATAAACTTAACAGAAGATTAGATACAACTGAAAAGAGAATTTAAAATAAAAAATATAGGTTAATCATAAATCTTCAACAGGAAAGAAAAAATAGAAAAATATAAGCATATGAGATATAGATAAATGTAACAAATGTCTAACACAATAGTCATTAAAGTGTCAAAACATAAAATGAGAATAAAGAGTATCTGAAATATTAAGAATGAAACTAATGAAATACATCAAGCCACAGATTTAAGAAGCAGTTTGAACCATAAGAAATTGACCTCATAATTCAAAATCTTTCCACAATGCAAACACCAAACTCACATAGTTTAATTTTAAATATATTTTTAATGATAAGGAACTAATATATTATTAGACAATATTAAGTATTAAAACTTTAAGTTATTATGAAATTCAAAATTATTAATAACATTTTGGCAATAATTGCACAGCAATAAAATTCTCATAAAATCTTCTATGGTTATAACTATATTCTCACGTTTTTCATCAGTATCATCTTTCATCAGTCTTAACTCAATATTTCCCTGTTGTCACTCATCTGAATATTTGTGAAAAAGTGAAAAAACATGTAATTTGAATTTTCAGTAGACACGTAGATCCTTCTTGAAGAGACTATCTTCAAAGCAATCCCTTGAATCTTCTCTTTAGTTGGGTGGTAGGTAGGTTGATTAGCAGTTCTCAAAAGATATGATCATTTTCTTAAACCTCTGAACCTGTTAATATTCCTTTATTAGAACACAGATCTTTGTATATGCAATTAAGTTAAGGATCTTGACTTCACTCTGGATTATACACCGGGGCCCTAGTTTGAATGACAATGTCCTTATAGAACATAGAAGGGAGAAGACACAAGGAGATAAGAAGTCCACATGAAGACAGAGCAGAGACTGGAATTATCCAGCCAAAAGCAAAGAAATGCCTAAAGCCAAAAGAAGCTGGAGAGACAAGGAAGGAATATTCATACGATCAGGACCCTGTTAATATTTTTATTTCAGACATCTAGTCTCATAGCTGTGAGAAAATTTGTGTTCTTTTAAATTATCAAGTTTGGGATTATTTGTTATGGCAAGCTTATGAAACTAATACAAAAAGAACTGAGGATTTCAATAGATAAAATAATCCAGGCATAAAAGACTGGCAAAACTGATGCCAAAATAAATTAATATTCTGAATCTGCTGAAGGAGAGAGAGTAAAAATAAAAGGAAGACTGAATCAAAAGGAAAAATGTACACAGATAAAAAAGACATGCCTTATAGTGAAGCCTGAAAGTCTTTGAGCCACATGCTTATGAAAATTCATTGTTTTCACTAATCTTGCTTTCTATTTTTCCTAAATTTTATTATATTGTGACATTCAACATAAAATATACACGTGTACATGTATTTATGGGTATGTGTATTTATAGTGGTTTGTGAAAAAGGAGCTTGATATCTGGACCAACAAGATAATGGGCAGTGATTGGACTAATAGAAACAATTTTCCAGAGTCTAAGGAAAATATAAGGATACAAAAATCTTCATGAATTTAAAAAAATATACATTTTTTGAACTTTTATATGATGTGGAATCACTCTAGTTGAACAACAAAATGTTACATGTCCCTTGTGATTGTATGTCATGACTTTATGACTGTCTCACATTCACTCTAAATTAGACCTGTGGTGATCTGCTTCTGTATTTGTTCACCAATTCATTCTGCTAAGGTGAAATTTGACATAAAGAAGACATTGCCAATGTTTTGTTCCTGTCACTTCCAATGATATTCTACTCAATAGAAAATAATAGAGAACAGAAAAAGCACCTTGGCAGTAAATCTTGTTGTACTTGTTTAAATCCACAAGTTCCCTTGTGGCACTCCTTTTTCTGAGTATGTAAAACGTTCATTGACATAGTGAGGCTCTGATAACCAGGACTCACACAGAACTATTTATTGCCATTCAAACTAATTGTTGCTGAGCATAATCCTTTCAACATAACTACCCAAAACAAGTTTAGCACAGACAAAAAGAAGGAAAAATCATTGATAGATATAGGGGGTAAACTTTTGACCCCTCCACAGCTCAGAAAGGAAGCAGTGAAAGAACAGTTAACCAGAGAAACGGATGACAGAGTAAACACGGTAAAACTCAATATTGGACAGGTTGACACTTACAGAGACTTGAAGTTTGGTTGCCAGAGCAGAAAATAAGGACAAGACTCCTGGACCCTAAACACTGAGCAGGAGGGGTAAGAGGGTAGGGGAAACAGAATGAGAAAGAGGGAGAGAAGAAAGTCCATAACTTACTTTCTTAACAACAACTGGAAATAGAAGCAGATCAAGTTAAAACGAGACAGGAGCAACAAAGACAGTGAAAAAGACCAAGGAGGTTAAATCAAATTATGGCCTAAAAGAGGTGCCAGGCAGAGCAGTCATTTGGTAGAGTCCACAGCTAGTCAGCCTCCCTAGAAGAAATTAAATCAATAGAGTTTTTTTTCCCACTTGTATACAATAACAAATAATACCAGAGGTCATTCTTCTGAAAACAGTTGTCTCAGTAATCTCTCTCCTAGGAACTTGTAGAAGGATCACTGCTAGTTGAAGTTTCCCGAGGCACCCTCTCCCTCATCACAGAAAAGGGGAGGGAGGTGAAGCAAATCTGAGCTAATCATTCCTGGACAATGCTAATCCCACTCCCCACCATCCCCATGGGAGCTAAGGCAAAGATGAGCCAAATGATGTCCTAAACCTATCACAGTGACAGGTAAACCCCAGTGATCTGCAGCAGCCATAGTGGAGCCAGCACCCACAGTTTCTAGACAGCCACAAAGCAGATAGATAGTACTGCTCCATGGAAGTCCCAGTGGAGGGAAGTGGGTACCCATAATAACCACAGGCAGTAGGAGTTCAGGCAAGCTAAATTACCCCAGTCAGATATGGTACCCCTGTGACCTATAACTGCCAGGGTAAAGTCTTATGTGCCAAGACCTCCCATAGAGAGCCTGTATTCACAGGTCAGCCACCAAGTTTTACGCCACTGTAAAGAAGCCCCTGTGGAGAGGAGCAGGCACACAGTGTCCCACAGCAGTTAGTGACAGCCCTAAGTACAGCACCCTGAGCTCCCACATCCAACAGAAATAGCCAGCAGCCAGCACAGAACCCTCCAAACACACAGCACACAGGCATGGGTCAATGGGCTGACAAACAAGAATCAGCTGGTGAGAAAACCATAATAGCCAGGGAAGTAACTCCTATACTTCTAGGCAGATTCACAGCTGTAAGTCCAAGAGATGCCAGTTAACTCAATTCTCATTCAGATGCATGGGCCCAAAGAAGGAAATTCCTAAGGATAACCCCAAGCAGTCAGTGGAGAAATTCATTTGCATACAGCTGCAGCACACCCCACAAAGGGATTTACGGAGGAGCACCACACAAACACCAGCCACCACTCATTTTGCCCAGATTCAAGCCCAGTGACCTGAAACCTGTGCATTCCAGAAGAATAGTTATCCCTACATCTCCACCATGAGCCACCCAATGCCACAGCAAACTGTAATACCTCTACCTTAGACATCTGTTTTGCAGGGGCTTAGACCCTGGGAAACAGATTTAGGATCCTAGCAGTTGAAAGAAGATGTGAGGTACAACAGCCCCCTGATTCCTTCCTATAGGTCTTTTTAATTTGCAGCCTAAACAAAGAAGGTACAGTGCCAATAGGGTCTGTAAGTGAGCATACACACACAAGCTTAATCGGGGTGTTAATGACCTTGACTATGTACCAAATCATAGCATACTGAAAGTCTCAGTGAGGACCTGACCCACATCCCACCCCTTTAGGGTTTCTCACTGTACAATCTACATGATGATGTCGTCTGCAATGATTCCTTAGCAAGGAGCAGAGTCCTGCATCTGTTGTTCCTTTTCCGCACCGAACAACAAAGGTTGAGTGCCTTCCCCGGACCAGCCCGGGAGGCACGGGGTCAGGCAGGATGGTGAGCGTCGCGGCTGAAAAAACCCACACCAGCCGGGAGTCTGTCCAGCAGTAATCTCAGTTTAATGGAGGAGGGGAGCAGGTATATAAGGGGAAAGAAACAAAGAAAGAGAGAGGGGTACCTGCAGGGCCAATCACCTTAAAGGTAAACAGCCCATGCAGCACACATCAAAACCTGCAGGACAAAGGTCAGAGCTGCTCACGTTCACAGAAGTCGAATGGGCCAATCCTAGGCCACCACCTTGGTGGTACCACTGGTGAGGGGGGCTTATGCCCCGAGGGTGGTGTTGTTGCAGTCGCCATCTTAAGGTGTGTCCCTACATGCATCCACAGAACAAACTGCAGCAACATACAACCAGAAGACAAGACCCACTGCCTAGAATTACTAAAAGTCATTTCCTTAGTTTCATTCCACATTGAAGTGGTGATGAAAGTCTTTCTCAGCCACATCCGATTGTCAAAAGACATATGATGAATTTGCTGTGGTAATCCGGCAGCAGAATTCAGTCACTTCAGTGCATACCCAGCAGGCAGAGATGTGCTGCTCTGACATAGGTGTTGGAAGGGTATTAACAACTTTCTAGACACATATGACCTATCTAAGTTTTAATTCAGAAGGTATAGAAAACCTAAATGGACCTATATCAAGCAGTGACATTAAAGTAGCAATTAAAAAACTTCCAACAAAGAAAAGCCTAAGACCAGATAAATTCTCAGTCAAGTCCTATTAGACCTTTAATAAGAACTAATCCCAATTCTTCTGAAATTTACCCATGAAATAGAAAGTCAGGAAACAATGTCAAAATATTCTGTGAAACCAATATCACACTGAAATCAAAACTGAAGACATATCAAGAAGAGAAAACCATAGACCAATATCCCTGATGAAGATAGATGCAAAAATCCTTAATAAAATGTCATCAAGCTGCATTTGAAAACACATTACACCATGATTAAGTGGGTTCCATCACAGAATGCAAGGCTGATTCCACATATGCAAATCAATAAATGAAATTCACCCCATAAGTAGAATTCAAGACAGCAACTAAAAAAGCTATAAATAAATATAAGAAAGACCAGTGGAGGAGAGAAATGGGAGCAGGAGAAGGAAAGAGCAGAGGAAAAGAAACTACAGTGGGATTGAAGTGGAACAAATTATATTGCATGCATGTGTGATAATGTCAACATTATGTATAATGAAAATGTACTAATAAAAACATTCAGAAAGAGTTACTTTAGATTAAAAATTTATTTAAAAAAGAAAGTTAAGGACATTTTCTGGAATGTGAAACATTTACTTAGATTTAATCATTTAAAGAGTAGTCAATTCTTTTTAAATATTTTCTTTGATTTATGTTTTGAAACAATATTTGGTCCTCAGTAAGGATTGGTTTCCTGTCATAGGAAAGACAATGAGAGAGGAAACAAACTATCTGGAGTTTCTCTTCTTCTAAGGCTATTAATCACATCATAAGGGTTCCAACCTCAAGACAAAAGCCCCTCCCAAAGAGTCAAGAAAGAATAATCTAACAATGTTATGTATCAAGGCCAGATTATTTACCCTGCTGTTTATATAGCCTTGTGTTGGGGTATTCCGGGTACCCCCGGCTCTATGCTGAGATGGCGACTGGCGGTATGCCTATTGTGCTGTTGCCACGGAGTAAACAGGTGTATCTTTGCGAAAGTTATTCCTATCAGTTGGTTGTAAACTGGCCACACGTGTGTCCGGTTCATGCTTTAAGCCTTTGTCTATGCTTGCCCATGCTTGCTTCACGTGAAAGTTCTGTGATTGGTCAACTGAGGGTATAAGAGAGAGAGAGACACACACACACAGACAGATACAGAGACATGGACGGAGACACTGAGGGGGGAAAGGGAAGAGGGAGAGGGAGGAAATGGGAGAGAAAAAGAGAAAGAGAAAGAAACGGGTGCACGAGATAAAGAGCTGCATATACATTCCTGGGATCACGTCCTTATTGCAGGCGACAAAGACGGAGATAAATGGTGCCAAAACCCGGGATGTCTCGTGGGGTGGGTGAATGAAAACCGGGAAATAAAATTAAGTTAAAGGTTCGCAGTAAAACAACTTAATCTAAAGGAAGGTTCGCGGTTTAGCGACTATCCGGACTAAGCGAAAGGCGGTCCAGTGAAACTGAAACTAGGTACGTGGAAAGTGGCCACTAACTACATAAACTATGGGCTCTGAGATGTCTAGAGTCCGTATGGAGAGTCTTCTAAGGGCATTACTAAAAGCTGTAAAGGGGAATAATTATATGATTATCTGATCAGATAAGGGAAAAAAATAGATGTCAAAATTCAAAACTTATTTTATAAATCAGGAAAAGGAAATAAAAATCACAAATATGGGAAAGGGAGAAGTAAAAGTTACTATCTGTCATTGACATGATTATATGTATAGAAAATTCTACAGAATTAAGAAACAAACAATAAAACAATTCCAAGAAATGCAGTGTGAATTCAACAAGTTCAATGACAGGGTCAGCATACATAAATCAACTGCATTAAACATTAGCAACAAACAGAACATTTAAAACAAGCCCCTCAACAGAATAGGAAACACCAAATAGAATAAATGCAGCTAAAGAAGTACAATATTGAAAACTACAAAATATTTCTGAGAAAAATTAAAGAAGACCTAAATTTAAGGATTCTGTAGAGGAGGGAAACACTATTCTAGAGGAAGTTAAGGAAGAACGATCTTACTAACAGAACTACGGGTTTAATAGCAATATTGTTTTTGCTCCGTTGGGTAATTGCCTTACGTGAGGCTCAAATAATAGATCGACAAGCCGTTCATCAGGCCTTGTCTGCCATAGAGTCGGGCAGCTCCCCTGCTATATGACTTAGTATGCTGGACCGGTAGTCAAAGATGGGTAATGAAGTGGTGATCTTGTATCAACCTAAGACAGAAGGTGCATCAAGCTATGCATTCTTTGAGGACGAGTAAGAACAAGTATGGACCACTCAACCTAAGACAGGCACGGTCCCTACCTTTATTAAAAGAAAAAAGGGGGGAAGCTGTTGGGGTATTCTGGGTACCCCCGGCTCTATGCTGAGATGGCGCCTGGCGGTATGCCAGTTTTGCTGTTGCCACGGAGTAAACAGGTGTATCTTTGCGAAAGTTATTCCTATCGGTTGGTTGTAAACTGGCCACACGTGTGTCGGGTTCGTGCTTTAAGCCTTTGTCTATGCTTGCCCGTGCATGCTTCATGTGGAAGTTCTGTGATTGGTCAACTGAGGGTATGAGAGAGAGAGAGAGAGAGAGAGAGAGAGACAGACAGAGAGACAGAGAGACACAGACACAGACATAGACACGCACACGGACAGACAGAGACAGAGACACGGACGGATGGAGACACTGAGACACTGAGGGGGGAAAGGGAAGAGGGAGAGGGAGGAAATGGGGGAGGGAGGAAACAGGAGAGAAAAAGAGAGAAAGAAACGGGCGCTCAAGATAAGGAGCTGCATATACATTCCTGAGATCGCGTCTTTGTTGCGGGCGACAAAGACAGCGATAGCCTTGCCCAAAGGCTCTATCACAGTCACTCCTTTCTCAATATTCCCTTTAGCATTCATGAAAGCTGACAAGCAAACTGTTTATTCTCCATCTTCTTTCCATAAAGGACTATGGATTTTTTTCTCCTGCTTAATTCATAGGAACTTGGCAATTATTTGTCGAATGAAGTGAACACATCAATGCGATTTTTAAAAAAAGTTTATATCTATTTGTAAAGATTTTGAAACAAAAATGTATTTAAAGACTTAAAAATGAATTTATAAATTTTTGTTAATGAATCACCCTTAAAATAGTTGAATATGTATCATCTTTTGATGATCTGCTCAGAGAATTTAAGAAATAATTTACCATTCAATTTATTTATAAACAAGCTTCACAGAACTAACTTCTTTCTCTTAATTCTCTTTGGGTATTCACCATATTATGGTAACAATTTTGAAGTTATTTGCACTTGAAAATGATGACCTCATAGTTCTTCCATTTTAATGAAAATATGTTTGTCAAAACAGAATATTGTTACAGAAAATATTTTTAAAGGGCAAAAACTCAAATTTTAAATAACACTTTCAATGCTTTCATTTTCTAAATCTGTTAATTTTCAAAGTATTTGTCATTTAATTAATGTCCAATTAGTCTACATCAGATATATTTTATATTTCATCCAAAACAAACATTTTTGGCAGGTACTTTTATTGCAATGCCTTTAAGCAATGTATTACTACACCTAAGCTGTATAATATTTTAGGTAAATATTTTAGGTAAAGCAAAAAGCTGGCAGTGCCTTGATATTTTACTCTTGGCCTTTAGCATTCCATGCATCTGGTGGGTTCTTAAAATGAGTGCCTTTCAACTTAGGCAATGACTGAGATAGTACAGATGTGCTGAGTAATCAATGTTCTGGAAACAACCCCTACCTACTGATAGACTGAAACTTTGGCCTTGATATGATTATTTTTCTGTACTCTTGTTCAGAGGGATTCCTAAAAAAAAAATAAATAGGCTTTCACATAGTGCTGACATGCATTTATTTATTTATTTATTTATTTATTTATTTATTTATTTTTAGGGCATTTTAGTTATAAATAATGGGTTCATTTTGACAAGTGTATCACATCATTTTCTCCATTTCAATTCCCATTGCTCCCCATTCCCATCTCATTCAACCTTCTCTTTAATATGCTCATTTTGGTCATTAATCTTGTTAACTTGATTGAATCGGGACACAGCTATAAAATTTATAAAGCACACTCTTGTTAGGTTTGTGAGGGTGTTCCAAAGCATCAGTGAACTGAGTGACAAGGTGACAAGGACTTGGTTAACACTATCCAGTAGGTTGGGATCTGGATGGAATGAATTATGGAGGAATGGGGAAGTTTGCACATGCAAACAGTTAACTCTTTCTGAGTGTAAGCAAGTCTTTTCCACTTGAATCCCCCGGGATATCAGATTCCAGACACTTTAGCCTTTGAATATGGACTTGCACCAGTGACCTTCCAGTTGTATCCAGGTCTTCAGTCTTGGAGGGGGGGCAGCATCATTTGTCCCTCTTGTTCTGTGGTGTCTCACTTCTTGGACTGAGCACATACTGGTTTTCCTGGCTCTCCAGCCTACAGATGACCACTGTGTGATTACTCAGACTTTAATTATGTAAGTCAGTGTAATAAATCTCTTTTTTTAATTATATATTTATACAATAAACATTATGTATAAATTTCTACTATCTGTTTTCCTCCAGAGAATGCTAATGTACTCATTAGAGCATATTTAAATTGATTGTCTTTATTTCCCTTGTTTCTCCTTTCCCCTACTCCTCTACTGGTGGTTCCTGTAGTTCACTCTAATATACTACTTGTACTTGGATCCTTTCCTTAGAGTCAGAGTTTGGGACAACACAGATTAAGGCACTTAGGATTTTGTGTAGTTCACAGTGAAGCAAATCGATTGCCATGAGAGACTCCATTTGGTATTATGGCTCCATCTTGTACTTGTGGATGTTTTTCTATAGATAGATCTTGTGAGGAAATAGGGTGTAGGGAAGTTAAAAACAAACAAACAAACAAACAAAAACAAAAACAATGCATTCTGTACATTAGTACCTCGGTTCTGCAAATAAAACTTTTCTAGAAAATTATAACACTATCCAGGAAGGAAAGTTAGACATCAACAGGAGAAAAACCTCCTGTATTTTTATAATTAAAATTCCTGCTTGATGGCATGTAGGTCTGCTTGCTCATCACTATAAAAGAATGAGGAGTCCATCAGCCTGTTAGCTAGGCTCACTGGTTAAACTACTCCAGGGGTTAGTTTCCTTTTATTTCATTGTGCCAGCTGGAATTGAAATACTCCTAAGAATGGTGCCTTGGGACAGGATCATGTCATCGGTTGACTTGCAGTTCAGAGTACTACATCTCTGTTAGGGCAAAGTGGAGTGCATTATTGCCTGGTGTGTTAGAGCAAATTATTGACAGTTTTTCCTTAAAGAAATTGATGAATTGACATTGGATACAGATGAAAGGAGATAGACTATTCTAAATTGTAGCTTACAGGCTTGAAAAATATAGATGTAATAATTATTTTTATAATTGTGCAATTGGTTGACTGCTATTAATTGCAAGAGAAGGTCAAAGTACAAAAACATCAGACTCAATTCAGCTGGATAGCAATTTAGGATACAAAATGACTGCCAGAGGAATTTCAAAACAGTATTTCAAATGCTCTTATCTCCTAAAATGAGAAGAAAAACTATTTTAAGTTAAACCCTGAAGAATGATTGTACATATGTTGGAGTTATAATGGAAACCCAATTTACAATCCTCGCAAGTCTCCTACACCAGGATCAAGGTCTTAATAGCAAAGGATCAGACTTTGAAGTAATGGATTTAGACATTTTCCTGCATGTGTTTGAGAAAATTTTCATTTCTCAGAGTCCCTTGAACCTTTGGACTGAAAGAGTCCCTTCACAAATTCTAGAAGAGAATCTTCTCCTAATATATCTGGAGAAATTTCAATGATTCACTTGGTAAAATTAGTTTGCAAGATGACATCTATCTGCCGATGCCTACATTTCTCAACTTCTAAAACAACTGCCAGGTCATCAAAATGACTTTGGTGACTAGAATAACACTAGAAGAAACTATAGGAAAAACTATAGAATCTGCTAACTCATTCTAGCAAGAACCACAAAGATATGCCTGGGAATAGGTTTTTAAATTACAGTATCACAGAATATGGACCATAACGTTGGATAAGTGAGATTATATTGATACCAGGACATTATTAATTTAGGGAATAGATTTTTATATGTTTTATGTGCTTTTGGAGTAAATTATTAAAACTTTGAGATAATGGTGTCCCATAATAAAAATAATGAAAACAACTGGTAGCACACCTATCAAAAACAAAACAGGCAGAATTACTTGAATGATCAACAAAGCCAAATAAAAACTAAAGGTCCTTGATTTGCAAGAATTTTTAGTAATGGAAAATCAATCATAGAATTGTGGAAAAGAGGAAAATCTGTAATATATCAAAAATGTATGAACCAATGACTGTTTATTGATATAATGGATAATCAATATCTAATGCAAAATCCAGATCTGAGGAAATTATAAAATCCAGAGCCAGGCAGCTTATCTTTTGAAGCAAATCCCCTGCAACACTACAGAGAGTGTACCTGGTGAATATTCCCCCAAAGATACCAACGTAATGTATACTGGGAACAGCAGGTTAATAAGAAATTTCACTGAATATCATAGCTGATATTTCGACCAGGTAAACCAAAATGAAATCAAGTTCTCCCACTAGAAAGGGGAATATATAACACCTTGTGATCATTGTACTCCTGGCCCAGTTCCATCTCACAATGGGTCCAAACATTCTATAAATTAACCTTGAGGTTATTTCTCCAGTTCCTATGGAAGTAATTGGAATGGATTTGCTTAACAGATGGCATACTATCACATTTGTTTCCTTTCATGTAGAACAGTAAAATATCTATCAAGAGAGATCAAGTAGAAGCCTTTAAAACTTTTATAGCCAACATAGTAAATCAGAAACGGTGCCTGATCCCTAGTGGAATGGCACAGATTATTGTCACTCTCCCAAGACTTTAGGAATCCAGAGATATCCATTTAATTTTTTGATTTTATACATGCAAAAATAAGAGCATTATAAGAGAAGACTGTACAGTCCCACTGCAGCTGTTCCCCATTTCTCTACTTGTCTCCACTATAGATGCCTGCAAGTCAAGGACATTTATTTGCTATTTCAGTCTTGGTGATCATCCCAGTAAATCTGCCTGCAAGCTTCTGATGCATAGATTTTGCCACTAATTCTCTTTTGTCTCTCTTTTTTTTAATGGTAGCAATTCACTGGCATTTAGTATATTCACATTGTTCAACCATAGCTTCTGTCTTGTTGCAGAACATTTTCATCATCCCAGAAAAAAAACTCATGCCCATTAGGCAGTTACTCCCCCAACCCCTGCTCCACATCCCTGTCCCCTTCAGCCCTTGGAAACCACCAATTTGCTTTCTATCTCCATTAATTACCTATTTTGGATATTTTACCTGTGGAATCACATAGTAGGTAACATTTTGTGTCTGACTTCTTTCACTTAGCATAATATTTTTGAGGTTCATCTATGTTGTAGCAAGTACCAGTATGTTTTATGATTGAATACTGTTGTATGTATATAATTTTTTATTCATACATCCCTGATGGTTTGGGTTGATTCTACCTTGTACCTATTGTGTATAGTGCTGCTATGAACAGGTGTGCGCAGGTTGTTCCATGCACTCTGAAACCTCCCTGACTTTTGTCACTCTTGTCTCCCCCTAGAATAGCCACCTTCTGTCTACTAAGGGTTCTGCCCTATATTTTATTTATTTATTTATTTATATTTTTACAGACTGCATTTTGATTCATTGTACACAAATGGGGTACAACTTTTAATTTCTATGGTTGTGCATGATGCACATTCATACCATTCATGTATTCATACATGTACATATGGTAATGATGTCTATCCCATTCCACCATATTTCATACCCACACCCTCACCCCTCTCTCACTTTCCTCTATGTAATCCAAAGTTCCTCCATTCTTCTCTTACCCCCAACCTCCTCCACTTCGTCTCTTTTTCATAGGCCATTAGTATTTCCAAGTTACAAGTGACCATATAAAAATATAGATACTTTACTAAAAATACGTGTTCTAATGTCCAATCTTTTGATCTATTGAATATCTTCTTTTGATTTTCAAAAATTTTGAAGTTTGCACTTACTCAAGATTTTACCTCAGGATTAGGAAGTCTGAGATCAAGGCACCGGCAGGTTCTATATCTAGTGTTGGCTGCTCTCAGCCCCCAAGCTGTTGCCTTGATGCTGCATGCTCCAGAGGGGAGGGAGGCTGTGTTTTCATACAGCAGAAGAAGGTGGGAGGGCAAAAGGGATGAACTGTCCCAACCAAATTGTTTTAAAAGGACATTAAATCTCCCTCCTCAAGACTCTTAACTCATAACTTAATCACATTTGGAAGCCCTACCTCTTAATCTTGTGGCATTGGCATTTAATTTTCAATATGAATGTCAAAGGGATAAAGACTATTTAAAAACCAAAAAACTTCATAGGTCTATACCTCTTTCAAAATTCAATGATAAGAAGAAATAAATTATGTCACAAAATGACTCAGGAATCTTAAGAGTATATTGTACATAAAAGAAGCAAATCAGAAAAGTTACATACTCATGACTCTAAGTCTACACTCTAGGTGACATTTGGGGAAAGTCAAAACTATAGAGGCAATTAAAATATCAATGGTTGCCGAGGATTTGAGAAGGTATGGGAGAGGATGTATCACAGAATTTTCAGAGCATAGATGTGATACATATTGTGAATGGATCTCTATAATAATGTAATGGTAGCGTATGATATTACATTGATACTGTCGTGGTGACTATATGACATGCATTTGGCAAAACCTGTAGATGATTATGACACAAAAAGTGAGCTATAACATTATTTTCTCTAGATATGAGTTATAACAACATATCAAAATTGGTTCAGTTATAACAAATTCACCACCCCAGTGCAAGATAATAGTAATAGGGAAAGCTAAAGGCAGGGAGACAGCATATGGAAACTCCCTACACTTTCTGCTCCTTTTTTCTCTAAATCTAAAAGTGTGCTGAGAAGAAAATTCAGAATATTTTTTAGGTGTAAAAGAATTTCATAAAAACTGACTCCAATTCCATTTGAGTTAAACCTGGTCTTTTTTTTTTTTAATTATAAAACAAAATTTTAATTTTGATTTGTCAAGATGTCTGAAGCACACTGTTTCAAACACTGAAGAAAACATGAAATCTGTTGAAGAAATGCTGTTTGTTATTTGTTTAAATATAGTGAAATCAAATAGTATATTGGGTTGTGCTCTTGGCAAATTGCACTGCAGTGGACAGATGGTTTTTCATTATCTGTTCTACAGACATACAAGGCTGGTGACAGTGTGTTTGGTATTGATGCTTATTCATCTGTGAGAGAGTAATTTCTGAGTTGCTTGGCCAAATCACATCTAAATCTTCCTCTGCATCTGCAACAACATCTGTCTAAAACAACACATTAATATCTATATTTTTTGCTATGGAGGCACATTCCATCTTATGTCTTCCCAAATTCAATAACACTTGAGTACAAATTTGGATACTTAAAATGACTTTAAGGGCTACTCTTTCATTGTATTTTTTTCTAAAGAGTATGTATGGAAATGTAAAATATTATTTGGTACTTATTTTGTTTTGCTAGCATATGTTAGTAATAGTTAACTTGGAAGAAAGCACTTTCTCTTTGAAACAGCTTCTAAATGGTAGGAATCAGAGTCAGTTTATTCATCTAAATATTATGTTGCATGGATAGAATAAATCTTCAGTAAATAAAATTTTGTACTACCTACATTTACAAAGATGCATGTATCTTGTGCTTACTCCAAAGGTTAATATAGGTTATACTTAATACTTTCTTTTGACAAATTCTAATTTGTAAAATTTTTGCAATTTTATTTAATTTCATTTAAATAATATATTGAAAATTTTTGTTTTTATTATATGTAGTGTGCCTATCACAGTTGGATACTATCATTGTATATTCAATTTGTTTTTATTTTTTTTCAGTAGTAATATTTCCTAACTAGTAATTGTTAAACCTACAGATGGATGCATGTATTAAAACTTAGGAAACAGATGTAGTAACTTGCTAAGGAATGGGTACAAGGTATTTATTCACCTCATAAATCTAGGTGTATTTTTTTTTAATTTATTGACTGATTTATTTGTTTGATTTTCAAGATTTTAATATTATCTGTGTGAAAACAGATGTTTTATTTTTCATATTCTTATACCCTATCAAAGAAAGATATGTCAAATATCTTATAAAATTTAAATTGAATTTGTTATGAGCAAATTGCTGGAAGTTAGATTAAGCATGTGAAATGATCTTACAAAAAGTTCTCATTCAAGTTGCTTAAACTGTTTATCTAATTTCCTAACTTTTGCCTTCCTTTGCTTTTGCATATAATCTGTTCATATTCAAATAATATAATTATAAGAACATCAAAGAGAGCCAAATATGCTAGCTGAATGATGTTTTAATTAACTTTTTATCAGAGAACAGTCAAGAGCTTTCCAACAGTGGCATCCCTATGTTATCAGATAATTCCCCAAACAAATTCATTTCCATGAAATTAACAGCAATAGATAAGTTTAAAACTCCGCAAGTCTCTAAATGTGTCCAGTTGATAGTTGTGAAAATAAAGGCATTCGATTTGACCCCGAAATAATATTTTGAAGTCATTGAGAATATTAACCCTTATCATGTACGATATTTGTCTTAGACCAGTGGGAAATCAGGGTAGGTCCTCTGGTAGTGAAGCAGTCCAATTTTAATTAATATTTGTTTTCATTATATCTGGAACCTAAATGAAGTTAATTTGAGGCTATGAAAGGATTATTAGAGAACTGATCATAAGAGTGGTGGAGTTATCAAAAATAAAATTTTAAAGAAGAAAAATAAATATCCTTTATTACTCATTTATAATCAGATTTCATTGTTATGCATTTCAATAAAAATATATTATGTTTAATATCTGATGTTTCTTTTAGTTCTTTTTCTTAAAATTCATATATGAGGTAATAAAGGAAATTATTTCTTATAAATTTTATTTTATTCTAACAGATATCCATAACTAGTTGAATATCAGGTTTGTTTTTAAACTTCATATTTTAATTAACATATAGTAATTACATATTTATAGAGTATGATGTGATATTTCAATTGAGATATACATTGTGCAGTAATCAAATCAGGACAAGCATCACAGTCATAACTTCAGATTGTTTTTTGGTGTGAAACATTCAAAATTCTCTCTTCTACCTATTTTGAAATGTACAATACATTGCTGCTAACTATATTCACCCTACAATGCAATAGAACACCAGATTTTCCTCTTCCTGACTTTATAATCATTAGTCAACCTTCCCAATTCCCCTCTCCATTTCCTTCTCTTGCCCTGCCTTGGGTAACCACTATTCTACTCTGTTTCATTGACACAGACTTTTGATTTACATGTATGAGTAGAAATCTCATCATATTTATCTTTCTGGGTCTGGTTGACATTGCACTTAATATCCTCAAGTTTCATTCATGCTATTGCAAATGGAAGGATTTTGACATTTTTATCCCTAAATAGTATTCCATTTTGTGTATGTCACATTTTTTATCCATTCAAACATCAATAGATATTAAGTTGCTTCAATATTTTGCCTATTGTGAACAATAATAATAATTAACACCAAAATTCACATACTTTTCTGACATAGAGATTTTGATTCCTTTGAAATTTAACAGGAATTAGGGTGACTATGGCAACAATGGGGTCTACTGGGAGCCTCTCACTTGCCTTTTCCCTGCAGGAAGATGTCTCTTTGGCTCTGAGGTGATCTTGGTGGGGGAGATGGGCAGCAGAAGCAGAGTGTTTTAATCTGGTCATCATGATTTCATTGGGTTTTTGTGCTCTGCAGGGAATCAACCAGTGTCCTGCTTTATTGCACAGATTTTCCCAAGACACTATAGTCAATTTGTAGTTATTTAATCATTGTTTTGGTCCTTTTCTGGAGTGGGGAATTAGCCATCTTTAGTCAATCATCCTAATGAGGAAACCTGATCTCAAGGTTTTTGTTTTTGTTTATTTTTACAGCACTGGTATCAATGCATTTTGCATCAGAGCAATGATATGTATCCTACAAAGGCAGAATGAAGACCTTAACAGGTACATTGAGTATGAGTCTCTAC
Organism: Glaucomys volans; assembly: GCA_020662805.1. Classification (NCBI taxonomy): domain Eukaryota; kingdom Metazoa; phylum Chordata; class Mammalia; order Rodentia; family Sciuridae; genus Glaucomys; species Glaucomys volans. The sequence goes on along the minus strand of JAJEJO010050685.1, from coordinate 38,227 downwards.
GGAGAATGAACATTTACTTAACAACTTAGCAAAGTAAGTTTATTTTACATCATGATGACTTTGTATAAATCATGACTTGAATTTCCACTACATTTTTCCTGTTATTTCATTTCCTGTCTCTGTTGTGCCATTATCCTCCATTCTTTATTCAACCAGAAAATTTCAAGTTATTGAATTTCTTCCTTGCTCATACTGCAAAGTTAATACAAAGTTCTATACTTTCTATTTTTCAAGCTTATTTTCTTATTATGAAGTTCAATATTATTTTCCTTCAAATCTTGCCAGATGCTATAAATTGCTGATAGTTAAATTAATAATTTCAGGCGCTATTTAATTGAATTGAAATAAAAATCAGAGTCAAATAGCTAGGAATAATTAAATTATTCCATTCTCTGAGATAAGATAAAGAGCTTCCTCTCACATGTGTGGACTACTTGGACCACTGTGTGGAAATCGATATTAAATTACTGGTAGAACAACTCCCATTCATTCACTCATTGTTACTACAGAGAAGTTGAACTTTCTCTCTTGTCATGACCCAGAGACTCCTACAGTGGAAACACTATATTTCCTTCACAAATTGCTGATGGGCACGGCCATGGGACTTGATCTGTTTGCACTTTTAACCAGTGTTCCTTCAATTAGGAACCAAGAGTGAAGAAAACACATGTATGAACTGAACATAGCAGAAAAGAACTGCAGCTTACTCTTAGCTGCCAAAAGACAACAACAGGGAAAAAGCCATTATTATTGTCAAGCCACTTATGTTTTGGAGACTTTGTTGTCCAGCCATTCCTAGTTTAGATTACATATGCATGTAGCTATTTTATCATCAGCCACATAATAGCTGTGAAAATTTCTTACATACCAGCATGCTGTAATCTACTAATAATGGGATAATCCTGCAAATTTTAATAGAGGGCAAAATAAACTGGAGGATTAGTTTGAAACACAGACTAAGAAGCACTGCAAATCCATTTAAAGATTAAAACTAATAACAAAGAAATGTGGCATCTGGAACAAAAAACAGCGTAGAAATTTTCTTTAAATTGCCTAGGGCAATATCTAGAAATTATCTGCCATCACTCCAAACCTAACTTGTATTTTGTAGCTGTATGAATTTTATTTCATATTCTTGTTAAACACTATTTCCATGTAGACATTTTACATTAATTTTCCATTTTGAAACACAAAACACACACACAGAGACAAAGATACAAAAAAAAATCCATTTTAATGTTTTTTAAATTTTGAAATGCAAAGATTTATTTCTCAGGGAAAGTTTATTGATCATCTATAGTATGCTACCAATAAGTATAGTTACAGCTGTCTTACCTTGGTATGTTTCAGAATTCATTTTGTCTAATTGTTTATTTTTGCAATTAAACTATAATCTGTTCATCTTTTCCACAATCGAGTTCTCAAATACTAGCAGAGTGTCTTGGGAATAGAATTAATATTAAATAAATTGCAAAATAAACTGTTAAAGAACATTTTCTGAAGAATATGGAATATGTGGAGCAGAGCTTCCCCATATGATGGGAAAACTTGGAGTGAGAAGCAGACCACTCCAAACTGTAACCTAAAGTAAAGCTACTTAACTGAGCCTAGCTTAGATCAACCAAGAACCTAAGGACCCTAAGTCATAGATACATAATGATTATTCTTTTAAGCCTCTAGATTTGAGGGTTCTTGTTACTTATTGTGACAAAGGCTGATTCCAGCATTGTAGGTCACAATATTCCTCTCCCCTTTACAATGAATAAATATTATATTACCTATTGGCATAAAGAAAAATATAACAGAAGACCTATCTTTCAAACACTGACTGCATTTTGCCAAAGACCTGTCTTGCAAACACTAATTGCACCTTGCTGTTCTCAAAATAAAAAGGGAAATTGTAACATAATTTACCATCTCTTACCATCTAGTTTTGTAATTATAGCCAAAAAAGTCATTTAGTTTTAAGTTGGTTTATTGTAATTAATGGCCAAAATAATTATGACATTTTACATATTGGAAAAGATTCAGAAAATTAAAGCATGTCACTAGGTACAATCTTTTCCTATATTGTTTCAGTTAAGATTAATGTGATATTCTGCAATGCTATTCCTTGTAAGTCACCAGATGTATCATTAGGTGTATAAAAACTGTTCATATAATTTTGGGTGCTATTCTTTGAGAAAAAAATAACATAAAGAACATATTAAATAGGAAAAAAAATTTCAGAAAAATCTATGACTGAAAGATGTTGAAATGCAGGCAAATCATATGTACGTTTTAAAGGGAAAGAATCCTTATAATTTAAGTATCAATCATTTCAGAGCACCTAGCAATTTGTGGGGCCCAAGAACATTCTCTCCATAGATCTCTTTATTAATTCTCTTAATCACAAAATACTAAATTGTAAGTTGAGATGTATATTTCATTTATAAGTTAATTTAAATAATGGAAAAGGTAAACTATAATGTACTTTTGTTTGGTCTGTTAAGAATAAAGTACACCATCACACACTAAAAATAATATATAAAGATTTTAATATTGCAACAAATGAACATATAGATTATCTTTGGAACAGGTATCTTGAAAAAATAGTAAAATTCTAAAATAAGTTTGCTTTCTTTTCTTACGCACTTGAGAGATTTGTGAAAAAATATCCTTCACTAGTAGATTTACAGTACTGCTTGCATGCATACAGGTAGAGTTCACTGTTCAGTGTTCTCAGACACAATTCTAACTGACTTTAAAACATGCTAACACTTTCATTTATTGCTGAAGTAGGAATAATTCATATCAGATTAGTATTCACATTTCATAAAACAGTGAAATTGAGCAAAATATATGAACATACTTGCTATGGTTTGGTGTGGTTGGAGTGTCCCTCAAAGATCCATTGTGATTGGAGATTTGTTTCCCAGGGTGGCAATACTGGAAAGTATTGTGGAACCTTAAGGATAGGCCAGCAGAAGGTCCTTAGCTTATCAGGTGTGTGCCCTTGTAATGGATTGTAAGACCCCATTCTCCACTCCAGGTTTAAGTTTAATCATTATTTGTTTCTGAATGTGCTCTTGCTGTTCTCTCTATGTCAAGAGATGAGGTGGCTAAGAAACCACTCTCAGCAAGCCTCAACTTTACTGTTTGAACTCTCAGCCTACAAAACTGAGCTAAATTGACCTCTTTTCTCCATAAGTAGGCTGTGTCTGGTATTTCATTATGGTGATGAAAATGTGACGAATACAGTACTGTTTTCAGGAATTGACAAGAGGCAGAGCAAGTCCTGTGAAAATGGAAATTCACAAAATAAATCATATGAATGTCACATCTCTTTGTCTGCAAATGAGTAAAAGAAGAATATAGAAATGTTGCTGACCTGAGAAAACTAGTTTCAGACTTCATGTCAGATGAAACAGGTGCAATATGCACTTCAGGCAAAGAACAATGTATTTCTCAATAAAATATAGACAAAAGCACAAAATAATAGGAACTATAAGATTGCTTTCTCTACTCTTGAGTCAGGAAGATAGAAAAAAAAAAATAATAATAATAATAATAATAATAATTTAGAAACAATGTTCCATACCAAGAAAACATGAATTTTAAGGATTAAGCTCTAATCATTAAAATATTTACTTTTAAATTTTTCTAAAAAATGTTTGTAGAACCTTTAATGTATGTTTGGCCACAAAGAACACAACATATTTTATGGAGGTTAAAAATAGTACAGAAAACAGTCTTTCATACCTGAAAAGTAAGAAATGAAAACCCAAATAATGCCATAACCTGTAAATTGAAATAGAATTAAAATAGAAAAATTATTTTAAGTAACCTCTGAATTAAAGTTGATATTCTATGCAAAATAATGTTGAAAATAACTGCAATGAAAATCATTTTTAAATTTATGTAATACAACTAAATTGGATTAGAGAAAATTCAAGTAAGTGTTTAAAATGAAGAAAGAAAATAAACAGAAATTTTAATCCAACACAAAGGAAGCATTAACCTTTAAAAAAGAAAAGTATTGACTACATTAAATATATTAATTAATTGGGCAAGTAAAAATTTAAAAAATAACAGCTTGATTTTGGTAAATGAAATAAGGTTAAATTGCAAATTCATGAACAAAAGGCAAAATAACATTATTCATCAAATATAAATTGAAATGACAAAGTACAAGTTTCACTCTAAACTTGCTATACTTATTTTACAATATGAAACAAATTCCACACTTCACGTGTATGTAGCTTCTTAAGAAAGTCATTTGATTTTCCAATTATTGCACTATTATTAGACATATTTGTTTAATATGTTGCTATTATAAAATTTATATGTGCAAATATATCAATAAGGTTTACTCCTAAAAACCAGAATGCTGAATCTTAAGTTGTGTGCATTAAAAGACTTAGTTAGAGGCAGTTAGTAAACTCAGTATAATCAATTTCAATAAAATATGTCACATAATACAGTGATGGAATTACCTACTTTCTCCAATTTTCTCTTCTTCACTTTCAAATTTTTCCAAATCTCATTGGGGAAATGTGCTTTTTCACTGTAGCTTAATATGCAATACTTCTATTATTCTCCTATTATTATTTATCATCTGTGAGGTAATTTTCCAATTCATTTTGTTATAGTTCTCCAGTCTGAACATTTATAACATGTACTTTTTCATTTGAACACTTGTGACATCCATTTTGGGAATGTGACTGTAGTTCATTCATTGGGTCTTCTCTAGTATTCTACAAGTTACTTTATTGATGATCAGTTGTAATCTTCATAAAGACAATATTTCAGTATGTTCTTGCCCTACTGTACATTTTTTAATAGTTGACTACCAAATCCCTAATTGCAAACTCTAGTTTGACTCTAGAGTTGACTCCGAAAACTCTAATTACAAAATCAAGATCATTTTCTAGGCAATGATTGTGAAAAGGAGAAGAAGAAAGTTAAAGAAAGTGTAAAACATCTATTCTCATGCTTTTCATGTTCTGTGAATTGATGTATTTATATGTCTCAAGAGATGTATTATTTCTGCTAAGCAGTCATACTATACTTTTTCCCTAGTCAATGAGGTCTCAAAAAATCTTCAGGGTGACTATTTTCTCTCATCAAATAACTGACCTCTCCTCCACTCTTGAACCAAGCTGATATCCTTCCATTTATTTTTTTGTCAGGAAATAGGGTATAACAAAGACATCATCTTCCTTCAAGAAATATTGCAAAAGACTTGCATTGTCAACACACTCTGCCTTCTCTCCTGTCACAGATCACTCACCACCAAGACCTGTACTGAACATCCCAATGTTGTTATGGTACATTGTGCAAAGAACACAAAATCATCCCAGGTCTTTATATTTATGCTCTTTTACAAGGTTAAAATAAGCATGAATCTTTATTGTACCTTTAGAACAGTACATCTTCCAAATACTTATAGAAACAGACAAATAGCAGTAGCAATATCATAGGGCAGATGTCAAATAGATACTACCTAGATTCTCTGAAACAAGTTAACTCCACCACTAATAGACTGAATAAAAACCTTGTGCTTGTTATCACTCTCAAGCACAAAATATTACATCTCTGGTGTTCTTGTTAAAACCCTCTAACATAAATTGACTCATGAGGAAACATTAGACAAATACAAATAGGGAAACATCCCACAAAATATCAAGGGCATAAAAGACTAAAAGTTACTGAACAATTATTCCAGTAAAGATATTTAACAGACAAATGAAAGCTAAAATCTTTAATTAGATCCATGACCAGATTTTGTTTATAAGAGATATCATGAAACAGTAGAGAAATTTGAATAGGGACATTAAATTAGATAATACTATGCTAACAAAGGTATTTTCTCAATTTTTATAATTTCATTCTGAGATACAATCTTTATTTTTCTCTTATATCCATTGCTAACAATAATTTGGGGGATATAATAAACTTAAAACACTTTTAATCTTAGAATTAAAATCTTTTAAGATTAATCTTTAATCTTAGGCTTAAATATTTAATCTTTTAGACTTTAAAATTTGAAGGTTTGCCAGGCATGGTGGTTCACACTAGTAATCACAGAACTAGGGAGGCTAACGCAGGAGTATCTTAAGTTTGAGACCAGCCTCAATAACCTAGTGAGGCCCTAAGCAACTTAGTGAGACCCTGTATCAAAATAAAAATTAAAAAAATAAATAAAATGGATTGGGGATGTAACTCAGTGGTAAAGTGGTCCTGGGTTAAATTTCCAGTATAAGAATAAAAATTGGAGAATATTAAGGCAACAACAAAATTCAACAGGTTTTTCACCCGATTGCTACAGTGTGCCTAGTTTACTTACCTGATTCTGCAAAAGGAAGATACATATAGAAATTGACCATTCCAAATTATCTTGTAGCTAATTTCAAAACTGGTCAATGAACCTTTCAAATGTATGGTTTTAAATATGCATATTTTACATAGAAATTGCTTGAAACACTTCTGAGTTACTTGAATAACCATTATGTTTATATGCATAAACTAGGAAAGGTCTAATTGCTATTTGCATGGATTATTTACAGTTAAGTGATCTATGAAGAAATGAAAGTTCATAAAAATGCTATTGTATGCTAAAGCCAATCTGTCTTTCTCATTTTAATTAGGTATGAGAATATCAGTTTATAGATTTTTGAGACAGAGCTTACAAATGTTTCTCACAAACACAAAAAAAGGTTATAGTGGTAATCTATCAACTAAATGCTTTAATAACCTTTTCAAACAGAATATTTTATTTCCTCAGGAATCTGTTTCCTCTTTCCAAGATCTTTATCATTACAAAGGTAAATATATAGCTTTAAACAACTGAGATGACCCTGCAGAACAAATTTGCCATTTTATCTAATATTATTATGGTACACATATCTAATATTGGTGACCAACAGGGAGTTGATATTGCTGTTTCGCTGTTTAAAGATATTTGTGTGACAAATGTATTTGTAATATTTAAAAAATGGAAGCTTCTTTTTAAAATTTTTTCTCATTAGTTATACATTAGTAGAATGCATTTTGACACATTATACATAAATGGAGTGTAACTTCTCATTCTTCTGGTTGTACCTGGTGTTGAATCACACTGGTTGTGTAATTATATGTACATAGGGTAATAATGTCCAGTTTATTCTACTGTCCTTCCTACTCTCATATCCCTTCCCCTCCCTTCACTTCCCTCTGCTTAATTCAAAGTACCTCTATTTTTCCCTAGCCTCCCCCATTGTTAATTAGCATCCACATATCAGAGAAAACATTTGGCCTTTGGTTTTTTGGGATTGGCTTATTTTGCTTAGCATGATATTCTTCAGCTCTATTCATTTACCCTCAAATGCCATAATTTCATTTTTCTTTAAGGCTGAGTAAGAGTCCATTATGTATATATGCCACATTTTCTTTATCCATTCATCTGTTGAAGGGCACCTAGACTGGTTCCATAGTTTAGCTATTATGAATTCCGCAGCTATAAAATTCATGTGGCCGTGTCATGGTAGTATGATGATTTTAAGTCTTTGGAGTATGTACCAAGGAGAGGGATAACTGGGTCAAATGGTGGTTACATTCCAAGTTTTCTGAGGAAGCTCCATATGGTTTTCTAGAGTGGTTGCACCAATTTGCAGTTCTACCAGCAATACATTGAGGGTACCCCTTTACCCCACAGCCTCACCAACACTTATTATTGCTTGTATTCTTGATAAGTGCAACTCTGACTGGAGTGAGATGAAATCTTAGAGTAGTTTTGATTTGCACTTCTCTAATTGCTAGAGATGAACATTTTTTCATATGTTTGTTGATGGATTATATTTCTTCTTCTGTGACATGTCTGTTCAATTCCTTAGCCCATTTATTGATTGGGTTATTTGTTTTTCTTGTGTGTGTTAAGTTTTTTGAGTTCTTTATATATCCTGGAGATTAGAGTTCTATCTGAGGTGAATGTGGTAAAGATTTTTATCCCATTCTGTTGGCTCTTTCTTCACGTTATTGATTGTTTCCTTTGCTGAGAAGAAGCTTTTTAGTTTGAATCCATCCCATTTATTGATTCTTGATTTTACTTCTTATGCTTTAGGAATCATGTTAAGGAAGTCAATTCCTAAACACGGTGACGATTTGGGCCTACTTTTTCTTCTATTAGGTGAGGAGGCTCTGTTCTAGTACCTAAGTGTCAACTTCGAGTTGAATTTTGAGCAGGGTAAGAGATAGAGGTTTAGTTTAATTTTGTTACAAATGTATTTCCAATTTTCCCAGCACCATTTGTTGAAGAAGCTATCTTTTCTCCGATGAATATTTCTGGTGCCTTTATCTAGTATGAGATAACCATCTTTATGTAGGTTTGTCTTTGTGTCTTCTATTCTGTACCATTGGTCTATGTGTCGCTGTTGGTGCCAACCATGCCGTTTTTGTTACCATGACTCTTTAGTATAGTTTAAATTCTGGTATTGTGATGCCTCTGCTTCATTTTTCTTGCTAAAGATTGCTTTGACTATTCTGGGTTTCTTATTTTTTTAAATGAACTTTTTGATTGCTTTTTCTATTTCTATGAGGTATATAATTAGGATTTTAATTGGAATTGCATTAAATCTTTATAATGCTTTTGGTAGTATGGCCATTTTGACAATGTTAGTTTTGCCTATCCAAAAGCATGGGAGATCTTTCCATCTTCTGAGGTCTTCCTCAATTTCTTTGTTTAGTGTTCTGTAGTTTTCATCATAGGGGTCTCTCACCTATTTTTTAGATTGATTCCCGAGTATTTTATTTTATTTATTTATTTTTTGAGGATATTGTGAATGGGATAGTTTTCCTTATTTCTCTTGCAGTGAATTCATCAATGATGTAATGGAATACATTTGATTTATGGGTGTTGATTTCAGATCCTGCTACTTTGCTGAATTCATTTATGAGAACTAGACGTTTTCTGATAGAAATTTTTGCATCTTCTAAATACAGAATCATGTTGTCAGCAAATGTGACCATTTAAATTCTTCTTGTCCTATTCATATCCGTTTAATCTCTTTCATCTGTCTGATTGCTCTGGCTAGAGTTTCCAGAACTATGTTGAATAGTGAAAGACAGTATTCTTATCTTTTTCCAGTTTTTAGAGGGAATGTTTTCAATTTTTCTCAATTTAGAATGATGTTGGCCTTGAATTTAGCATAGTTAGCTTTGACAATGTTGAGGTAACCCTAAACCTAGTTTTTTCTAGTGTTTTGAAGATGAAGGGGTGCTGTATTTTGTCAAATGCCTTCTCTGCATCTATTGAGATGATAATATGATTCTTATCTTTAGTCTACTGATGTGATGAATTATGTTTATTGATTTCCATATGTTAAACCATCCTTGCATCCCTGGGATGAACCCCATTTGATCATGATGTACTATCTTTTTAATATGTTTTTTATGAAATTTGCTAGAATTTTGTTGACAATTTTTGCATCTATGTTCATCAGGGATATTGGTCTGAAGTTTTCTTTCCTTGATGTGTCTTTGTCTGGTTTTGGTATCAAGGTGACACTAGTTTCATAGAATGAGTTGGAAGGGTTCCCTCCTTTTCTTCCTTTTTTTGCAGGGGAATACCATAGATTGAACTCAGGGGCACTTTATTCAACCACTAAACCACATCCCTAGTCCTATTTTGTATTTTATTTACAGACAGAGTCTCACTGAGTTGCTTAGTGCCTTGCTTTTGCTAAGGCTGGCTTTGAACTCCTGATTCTCCTGCCTCAGCCTCCTGAGGTGCTGGGATTTCAGGCAGCACTCTCACATGCGGCAGGATTCCCTTCTTTTCTTGTTCATGGAATAATCTGAGGAGTATTGGTGTTTATTCTTTGTAGAGGTTCAGGCCAGTCAAAGTACAGAGGAGAGAAAGACCTTCCAGGGAGCAAATGCCTCAGGATAATAGGCCTTCTATTTGAATGGCTTAGAAACACTCTGCAATGTCTCTGTCCTTGAGGCCTGAGGACATTATCTTATTATAAAATCATTCAATACTAGTGGATTCTGAGAAGCAAGCAAGTTGTATGATCTGCACATGCTCAAAGCTAACTATACCGTGTAACCTAATGTAACTTGATATGACCTTGGAGTAAATAATTAAACTGAACTGGCTTTCCCACGGGAGCCAGTTCTTGCTGTATGCTACCCTGTTGCTTGCCTTTTTATTTGCTGTCTCCTTAACCTTTGCAGCTGGATCCCAATTAACCTTTACAATTCTTTTTTGAAGGTCTTGTAGAAGTTGACTGAGAATCCATCTGGTTCTGGGCTTTTCTTGGTTGGTAGGCATTTTAGGACATTTTCTATTTTGTTGTTTGAAATTGATCTGTTTAAATTGTGTATGTCCTCCGGATTTAGTTTGGGTAGGTCGTGTGCTGGACTAGGGAGAGAATCGGAGACTGGGTTTGTGCCAGGGCCCAAGTGCTGGTCCCAGAGGGGCCCGAGAACCCAAAGGATATTGGACTGGCTGCCTGGGTGAACCGAGATCAAGATGCCCTCACACTCTCTTCCAACCAAAGTTTCTTTTGCCAGGTGTGATAGCACTCTCTGGTAATCCTAGAGTCTCTGGAGGCTGAAGCAGGAAGATTATAGGTTCAAGGTCAGTCTCTTTAGCAATTTCGTGAAGCCCTAAGCAACTTAGCAAGACCCTGTCTCAAAATGAAATATAAGAATGGGGTGGTGATGTTGCTCAGTACAACCCCTGGTACCAAAAACAAAACAAAACAAAACAGAAAAAGAAAAAGAAGAAAAAGAACAAGCAGCTTCTTGGTTTGTGAAGCTGCCATGGAGGTGCTGGGAAGATGGCATTCCCAGTGAAAACATGGAAGCTCTGGGTTCCTTCCCACACACCTTGCCCTATTTTTCTCTTGTACTTCCTATTCCTGAGTTGTATCATTAATAATTAAACCATTTATAATCAGAAGTATCTTCACTTCTTTCCTCACTGATTTCTAAATGTAATAGATCAGAGAAAAAGTTGACATCTCTGTTTGTATGAAATTGGTTGGTGCAGAATGAGATAGCTCAATTTCATCTCTGTGTTTGATTCTTTGAGAGGCAGAGAAAAGATTCCAGGTGATCCCAGGGCGGTTATGCCTTTTTAAATCAAGTTTTTCAGGGAGCCCACTCTTGACATGGATCCTTTAAGAAGTTTGGAAACTTCAAAATGGAAAAGTTCTCAGTGAGAAAGGCAAAGAAGTTTCATAAAGAAAACTCAGAGTGCTCTGTTTGCTAGCATCCATCAGTGTTACACTTGTGGAAATCCCTTCCAAACTGCTTCTTCTCCTACCTATGGAGGATAAGGTAAGGTTGCCACGAGGTAGATGATTCCTTCCTTCATCTGCTATATTTGCTTGTTGATGGACTTTAGAAAATGGGAAGGGAACTGGAGGAGATGGAAATGGCATTTTGGAGGATGTGATCTAAATGCAATATTTGCATATATGAAAATTTCACAGTGAAGCCATTAATTTGTACAATTAATAGGTACTAGTAAGTATAATTTTAAAAGTAGTTGTTTCTTGATGCTGCACACAAATATCTAGAACCTCAAATGTTCAGTTCTTTCCATGAGATTTTAAAGATGAGTCAAATCCTCAGAATAATTTACATATTCAGCAGTTTGCTTGCTGTGATCCTGCCTGTCCTCTGCTATAGAAACCAGAGACTGTAGCAAGATGCGAAATTTGACTTCAAGCAAAGGAGGATCTCTCTGGCATGACCTTAAACAGACTACATGTCCACATCCTTGCAGCTTGGGCCTCTTTGAAGGAATTAATTGCAGGACTGACCCAGAGTTCCACCCAAGTTCTATCATCTAACGTAAAAAGAAAATTATCATGTGGGGTCTTGATTTCTTTCTGAAATCACCCACCAGAAACACACTTCCTCAGACACAATAATGATCTCCCCATTTGAACTTATAACTAAAAAGTAGTAGAAAGGTTGTTATTATTATTATTATTGTTGTCATTATTGTTATTATTATTATTAACCACTGGGGAAGATAGTTAAGAGACTTGTTCAGATTTTTTTTATAATTTATTATTTTTTAAATCAAACTAAATATTAAAAAATACAGAAAACTAATGAATCAATAGCCATTTATCTCAGTACATTCACAATGAAGGAGAACAGAAGGACAACATGTTTATAACTTCTTCCTTTTTACTTTTTTTTAGGTTTCATTTGTTGTAAGGATAAGGACAGATGAGTCTATCCTACTCTTTGGTCCGGTTACCAAAAGTTGAGCATCATAGACTATGACTTATAAAGCCCTTAAATATTACAACACCCATTACCTGTAACCCACTCTATTATGTTCCATTTTACATTTTTTAGGCATTTTTTTTTGCAAGAGGATGTAAGGGATGGTATGTTGTCAGCTATCTTCCTTTATTAATTAATTAAAATTATATTTATCCAATAAATATTTATTCAGTTTCTAATGCACAAAACAGTAATTGAGGCATTCCCCCATCTCCATTCAGGAATGAATAAATTGCTAGGGAAATTATTCTCTTTTTTTCCCTCTGTCAGCACATTATCTTTTTGTGCTTTTATTTATTTATTTATTTTTTATTTACTGATTGATTCATTGAACACAAATGGAGTACAGCTATTGTTTCTCTGGTTGTACACAAAGCAGAGTTTAAGAATACAGGCAACAGCAGGAGTTGGCAAGGATGTGGGGAAAAGGGTACACTCATACATTGCTGGTGGGAAATTATTCTTAAGCAAATATAATATTGGAAAACAAGGATTCCTATAGAGGGTAAAGTAAAAATGTAACTCAGGATAATTTTAAACTATGTTTTGCAGTTTTGTTTTTATGTTCATACAACATTCTAGAAATTCGTGTTTCTTTTAAACAATGAAAAGAAACAAAAATATGTAATTCATATGAAAATCTGCTAAGGAAAAATAATCCCATTAATTATTTTAAAAGTAACTGCTACTTTCACTGATAAAAAATAACTATAATAAATAACAAAAGGTAACATTTGATTATGCAAAGAAGAATATTCAAAGGAAGAAAGGTGATTTACTTGGCATTAAGATCCAACTTTTCTTAAAGTATAGTTCATTAGACTTGATGCTGAATAAAAAGTTCAATTGGAATAATATTAGATGGAAAATATCCTACCTATCATGGAAAGCAGATTTTAAATAGGTCAAGTTGTTTAGAATTTTTAGAAAGGTTTAGCATATATGTTCTAATATTCCTATACTCAATGAGAATATTTCATGCTTTTTGGTTTACAAGTTGTCATAACCTAAAACTGTTTTGAAATGACAGTAGGTGGAAGTTACTTCAATCCCCAGTTGTGGCTGTTGTGGGGTCCGGTTATTGACACATGAGACCAACACAAACTAAAGTAGGAAAAAATTTATTTTGGGGAAAGAGAGAAAAAAGAAATCAGACTGACAC